>CAAKHC010015162.1:0-118329 GCA_901007825.1 Macroramphosus scolopax
ACCCTCCACCTGAACAATAATTTCACATAATGTTTTCTTAATGATGATTCGTGCCTCATACAATCCAATTTATTACTCTAAGGTCAAATTATATGACAGAGCCTCGTTTCTTTGACTTGGCAAAATGGGTTTGACCCTTTTGCCCCCCAAATACTTCAGGAAATGGAGCTCTCTGCACAGTGGCCACTCAGTACCCTGTTCTCACACCACTATGACTTCATATATTTAGGAAACCTTTTGTGAGGAAAATTCCCCATCTGGCCAGGAAGGATGTGAAACTGAATATGGATTCAATTTGTCTTAGATTTAAACGTCGCCCAATAAAGACGTATAAACAAACCTCCTGGTCCCTTTCCACCTTTTTTCATCTCATCAGTTTTCCCTTTTTCTGTTTTTCCACGGTTGGGCCTTCAGCAGCCAGGAGAACAAGAGGAAATGGCTGGGTTTCCTAAGGAATATCTAGCTTTGCCATTAGGCTGTCAGTAATGATTTCAGCAAGGCCTTTTACGATAAATAGAAGTACAACGGCAGACCCTGAACTGTGTTTTATTCGCTTGTGGACAGTAGTCTGCTCAATGTAGCTGGAACATGAATGGAATTGTATTTATTTGAAATTCCCGTGTATTATTTAGATAGGAATAATACAATAAATGAGTGGTGTAAACATGCAGTTGCAGTATTACTATTATTACTATTTACTATTAGCTTTCTCATCTCAGCCCTTTTCACAGGAATTCTTTGATACAGCTGTGCAGTAGCCAGCAACGAGAGACTGGTTGGTTACAGGGCAGCTGCTGAGTAAGCAGATGTTGAAATATGAAGTGAAAGAAATTAAATAGAAAGCAGTCAGCTTAGTTGTTTAACAGGTTCGGATTGATGTGTGCAGAGACTGAAATATGAACAATTGCATAATGTGGCTAAGCGATTTTGACAAAAATATCTAATTGCAATTTTTTTTGACAGATTTTGCAGCTGTGATATGAATTGTTTTACCAGAGGGAATGATCACTTATCATTTTATCCTCATGTTCATTTAAAAAAACATGAAAGAGATTGGAGTGATTTCTGTGGGAATCTGGAACAAACAAAGATCATTTCTTAAGACTGTAGAATATAATTTATAGACATATTGTGGTTTTAATAAAAGTTGGTCGAGGGTAATTGTTAAGCCCTTTTTGAATGGCGTAGGAGGAATACTTTCCTGGAGTAAATTATTAAACTAAAATTTAACACAAACAAGTTCCAGATGTTTTAAAGTGAAACACTCAACCTCTTAAATGTGGCCATAAGAAAGTAGTTTTGTTTGCTTCCCTAAAAGAAATCCAAATGTGCTGATATCTAGATACACGTTGTTATTGACGATCTCTCAAGTTATGACCACTTCTCCTTTTTCTTCTCACCTATCAGAATATCCTCAGTTGTCGTCACCCCTCTCCACCTCAGAACATGACCAACCCAGCACTGATTTGCGGCCCGTGTGTTACAGCCGGCTTCGTGAGGAGCAATTGGACAGAGGGGGGGATCGTCCAGTGAGCCTGGTGTCCACCCTGTCCTCTGGCTCATCCCGCGATGGTCACAGCCTTTTTGGGAGCAACGTGGCCCTTCCTTCCTCCAGTACCCCACCCATACAAAGTGAAGAGGACATTGCCTTGGAGCTGAGCCCAGCCGAAGGCAATGTAGAGCAGGCAAGGGAAAACAGTCCTGTCCTCATAGGCTCCAGGGGCCACTGGCAGGAACAGCTGGAACCCAGGGTGATCAGCAACCAGTGGAACAACAACAACGCCACCTCCAACAGGAAGGCAAGGGCTGAAATACTTCACATCCCTGCCTCGCCTGTCGTCACAGACACCATGGCGCCCAACCCAAAGCTGACCTATGTGGACCGTGTTGTCATGGAGATCATTGAGACCGAGCGTATGTACGTCCAGGACCTGCGCAGTATTGTGGAGGTGAGAGTTTGCTGACTGACTTAGATTGAATTTTTCGTTACAGTTATTGTTTTATTGCTTGTAGCCAAGCGTTCACTGTCTGTTGTACCTTTGATATTATAGAGAGGATCATCAGAATTTTGTGCATTTAAATTTATGTTTGACTTGGATTAACATGCAGCTATGACTTCATGTCTGCAGTCCTGTCTAGAGGGGATTTACTGAATAACCCCAGTCAGTAGCCAAAATAGGAGAACACAGCTCAATGCCGGTTATGTCTACTACGTTCTAATGTGCAGTGTGAGTCTTTCCCGTAACAAAGGACCTTCTCTTTCTCTACCTGGATCCATTCTGATTTCACACTGTTTCAAACAAATCAGTGAGTCGACGAAGTTGCACGACATCTGGCAATTGTTTGCGATGTTTATAGATTTCTAGCTCATACAGATCAAGGTTGTGGAGCAGTTTATAATCCGGTTGTGGAGTTGTATACAAACCGTTTTGTGTATTTACAAGACAGTGAAAGTTTAGTGCCTGTTGGCTGGACCCATGGATCATTAAACCCAGAGTCAAACCTGGGATGAAGTGCAAGTATTACATTGCAGAGATCCTGGGCTTTGTGATCCATCCTAGTCAAACTAAGGACATCGTAGAGATGTGAAGCATTGCAAAATGCATCAGGGATGTTTTTACCCCTCAACAGGTAATTTATCTCTTTTACCTTTTGTAGTCTGGAAAAAACTTCCAGACAGAGGAACTTCCCTGGCCCTCAGTCTTTCTTGATGTAGCATCGAAACAGGAGCGCTCATCTGTCAAACAGTCCTCTGCATACTGATGGTGATGTCTTTAGCACATGAGGCATTGCTGGAACAGAAAACCAGCTAGCACTTTTCCTTACCTTGTCTCTGACTGTGCTGGCAGTCTGAGTAACGACTTGCTCCTGACAAACACTTTCAGGCCTTCAAAGTATTTCTGTTAACATGAGCTGCAGCCCTGCCTGGTCTGGCCCCAGTCGTACAGGCCCAGCTGTGAGCTCCAGCCTTGCCTGAGCTCCCCGGCCTTTCCCAGCCAACACAAACACTTCCATCTTTGCGCCAACTAGTAAAACAACACTGACGAAGAGGAGAGCAGTGTTTTTTTTCCACAGGCTACATTGTGGGAACATATTTCCTTACAGATGTACAGATCATTGATTATGATTGCTATAAGACCTTAATGTTATTGATGCCATGCAACTTATTTCAACATTACACTGAGGTTTGAATCAGACAAAGATGTGTATAAGTGTTTGGTCAGTGAAGTCAAAGCTCTCCCTGGATAATGACCATGAACCCAGGAGCAGCTGTTGAAACTGTGTCCATCCTTTCTTATAGATGTTGTCTATTAGATCTCTCATTCTCAACTTTCTATCCATGGGATAAGTTTTGAGAACAGCTGTTTGACCCAGTTGGTCCAACACATCTCACTTCATCCCAAACACCTGGCCTGAACACACCCAGAATCTTCAAACTCAACTTGGTGAAAGACGAATATGGTCCATGTTCTGACATCATTTGCAGTCTAATTCTTAAACCTGAATAAAATGAGGCCAGTCTGTCACATAAGAGTCCCACTTTATTTTTAAAGTAGTTCAGCTGGCAGAACTGTAAGCTTGGAGTCTCCTTACATGGCAGTATATCTCTCACACTATGCTAAAGGTCATGCGTCTGTTGTGTTAACACAAGGAGACAGTTTTTCACTAGGAGACTAGGAGACGCCCTGCTGAGTACGGGTCAGCATTGCTCTCACGTCACTGGAATTCAGCATCCGCACATGCCGCAGTTGTTTCAGTAGTGTGATTTAATGACTACCCTGTGGTAGGTGCGTGTCTGTGTTTGTATTTGCACCAGATTGTCTGGCAGACTGTCTGTCAAAGGTGTTTACTGGTATGCTCTTTATTTAGATGCTGTCTGTGTGCATGCTTGATTCCTACTCCTACTCCTCCACTTGTTGGTACAACACCTGAGTGTGTAATTTGGCATTAGGGAGGCTAATCATCCAGAGGTCATTCTGGCTTATGTTTTTTCGGCGTGTTTATCTGCTTCAGTGAGATTTGAGTCCTGCGAGGGGAACAGACTATGGTGATGTTTATGGTCTGGGAACAGCTGAATCTCTTTCATGGAAAGGATCACATCACTGAAATGCAAATTCATGATCCCCCTATTTCACAATAAATTGCAAAAGCAGTCATCTGGAAGACAGTCATTTGAAATCAACAACACTCATCATCGAGATTGTCAGACACAAGGAAGAAATATATTCATGCTCCCTCTAGTTGTAAGAATTTGCAAGTGCCTGTAGTACACATGTAACCAAATACTGAATGAGGTGTATTATATTAAATGTAACTCCATCACCTGTTTTTCCAGGACTATTTGGCTCATATTATCGATCTGAGTGACCTGCCCATACGGCCAGAGCAGGTGTGTGCTCTGTTCGGGAACATAGAGGACATCTATGAGTTCAACAGGTAAGTCCAACCACCCCCCCCACCCCACCCCACCCCCCACCCCCAAACGCATACACACTGACCACCATTACTATTTTCTTAGATACGCTACTGATGATCAGTCAGATTCACCGCAGAAGAGGAAACAGGCATTGGCATACTTATAACTTCCCCCCACACTTCCTCTTTTCATACACTCTGATGTGTATGCATGGTGATATTAACAGTTTAGCAATGAGTGTATGAGTCATGTTATGAATGCACTTGACTTCCTTTATTTTACTCACTGCTGATACTTCATTCGGGGATTTAAAACGGATGCAGTGCGCAGGAAACAGCAACACACACTTAACTTTTAATCATCTTATGTCAGCGAGGGCTCACTGCTGACCAAACTGCACATTAACATTCCATCTCTCCTGTCACAGCGGTGACAGTAATGCCAGGGCTATTACAGTACAGAAGCTTGTACAGGGTAGATTTGATTTGAACCAACAGTGAACAACAATTCTGTTTAGTGATGAAGATGTGTTTTTGTTCTGTTTTGTTTGGGTGGAAGCATCCTTGTGTCAGCCTGTGAAGAATGTTACCATAACATTGCAACAGAGGTGGGCCAATTCTAAAGAGGCTCCCCAGGGAAGAACAGATTTTTGTTGTGAGAAATCAGGTTTTTCTGCAGATTCACAGGTTTAGTCGTGCAACCAGCCTGCACCTCGCTATTATGCGAACCCCTGCTGACCCAATAAATCATAGCAGGATCGGATGATATGACGGTATTTACCTTGTAAACATACTGTAGAAATGTGATTAAGCATTATTGTTTCTGCCACTATATATCGGGCAGGTGGTTTACTGCAAAGATCAATAGATCCCGTTGCACTATTGTGACTCAAGCTGACTTGCAGGCCAAGTGATTTGGGCGAGTCATGGAGGAGAAGACTGAAAGTGTAAATGCAGAACATAATATTACATTGCCGTAACAGAAGATTCAGGCCATATCACCCCCCTGGTTCTCTGGATGTTTCATTAAACTCCTTTTTTATTATCTTAACTTTGCGTTCATTGCTTCATGTTGTTATTCATAGCAATCAGGTCTCTCCCACCCCTAAATATTGCTAACAATGTTATCATTTAGTATGAGCAATTATTGACATTGTGACCAAATCAAACCTCAACACCAAGAATGTTAATCAGTGTACCATGAACATGTTGACACGTTTGCTTGGGTGAGTTTCAGTAAGGCATCATAGTCTTTAATCTCAGTTATAAAGTGGTTTCATGAATTGTTTTTGATTCTGGTAGCTTGATCTTTCTTGTGAACTTGACAAGTTTCACACAGTGTACTCATTGTTGGTCATGTTTGTGCCCAGCTGTATTTTTCCATTCATCTCCCACCTTCAGTCGAGCACATTTTATTGAGGCGATGTCACACATTATGAGGCATTAGACAACAATCCCAATTGTTATTTTGGCCTCCTAAATACAGGGGAAAAAAACGGTTATTTTAATGGACTGGCAGCATTTAAACTTCCAAATCAAATGCATGTTCCCTCTCTCCCAAGGAGACTGTGGTTTAACAGTGTATGCTGCCCTCTAGTGGCACGGTCTCTTAATGAGGGTCAAACCTCACTCAGGGCAGAAACGATACCAGTACCGTATTGTCGTATTGGTATTGATTTATTAATGGTAGCTGCTAATCATTGTTCTTTCAGTTTTAGTGAGTATCTTGTTTTGTTTTCTTCCTAGACATCACTATTAGGTTAGTGTGTCCATTGACAGTCAACCATTTAACTTTATTTGTGTCCTGCATTTCAGTGAACTGCTGCAGTCCTTGGAGATGTGTGAGAACGACCCTGTGGCTATCGCTCTCTGCTTTGTAGATAAGGTTAGTGTAACCATCTGCCTCGCAGTGATATCAGCTTCAAGGATAACAACAGTATTGATGAGTTTGTCTATCTATTGTGTCCCCAGAGTGAAGACTTTGAAATCTACACCCAGTATTGCACCAACTATCCCAAGTAAGCGGCTTGAAAATATTTTTTTTAAGGTTAAACCAGAAGAAATATTTTCAATTGCTGACCACTGTCTTTCTATTCTCCTCCAGTTCAGTAGCAGCTCTAACTGACTGCATGAGGAGTAAAACGTTGGCTAAGTTCTTCAGGGATCGTCAGGCTGCTTTGAAGCGCTCCCTCCCTTTGGGTTCTTATCTGCTCAAGCCAGTGCAGAGGATCCTGAAATATCACCTGCTCCTTCAGGTACAGAGCCTCTTCACTGGTCATAGTGTCACCGCTTTGCCTTGTGACTCCTTAAATCGGGCCATCTATATATATGTGTGTGTGTGTGTGTGTTGTACAAGTACAAAGTAAAAGTAACAGCTATGGAGAAATCTGGGAAACTTTACGAGGTAACTTAACAAATTCCCTGCAGCATCATCGCTTCTCCTTTATCTTTTCAAGGAAATTGCAAAACACTTCGACACAGATGAGGAGGGATATGAGGCGGTTCAGGAGGCCATAGACACCATGACAGGAGTGGCCTGGTACATCAACAATATGAAGAGGAAACACGAACACGCTGTCAGAGTGCAGGTCAGTTGGAATTACCATGCATGTGTCAAGACGCACACAAGAGCGCAAACACCCTTTTCAAATGTATCTCATACTACAGAGATATACAGTAGTTTACCAGATTGACAGCTCTGCCTCTCTTCTTCCCTTTCAAACTCCTCTTAGTCAGACATGTTGATTCTCCTTTGTTCCTGTTCATTGTATTCGTGTTGTTTTCTCATACTCCCTAAGTAACAGACAGCCTCATTATTACTGCTATGTGGAAAAAAAACAACTGTGGTTGCATTCAATTGCAACTCAGAATTGTTGCCAAAATGTGGATGCAATTTATATAAAAACACAGTTTCTCTGCAGCCCATAAAGCAAATAGTAGAAGAGCTCTGTCTTGTGGACTCCTTTAACCCTGGTTTGGTTCATGTTCTTGGAGACGCTGCTGTAGCTGAAGCTGCATACACATAAAGAGATCTCTCCGTCGCTCACAGTTGGAATTCTCTTCTAACCTTACAGAGGAATTTGACACTAACAGTTAAATTTAGAGCAGGACACCATTCAAAGAGCTACTATGAGTCAGGAGTCCTATCATTCTCCAAAAGGATGGACGTTTTCTTTATATATATATATATGCATTGAGGCACTGTCTTACATGAGAGAGTGCAATGCTTTGCCATATTAAATTTACTGATACTTTCTGATGAATTAGATGCTAAGATGATTAAAAAAATTAGACACCTGTCTTTTCTCGGGTTTTCTCATGAGTATTACGAATTAACATAACCTTGATATTGGTGAGTGTATGTATTGGCCTTCATGCTGAAAGAAGATGGCTGAGTGTGTGTGTGTTGGGTTGCTTTCATGTGCATCTGCAGGAGATACAGTCCCTTCTGATCAACTGGAAGGGTCCTGACCTGACCACCTATGGAGAGCTGGTGCTGGAGGGTTCCTTTCATGTCCTGCGGGCAAAGAACACTCGTACACTCTTCCTCTTCGAAAAGATGCTCCTCATTTCCAAGAAGAGAGGGGAACACTACGTCTACAAGATCCACATCTTAGTGGGTTTTTCTTTTTTTACATATTTTTATATAATCAGTGTTTTGATAGTGTAAATCCTTTACAATATATCATTACATGAGATTTGTAAAACAAACATATTTTTAAATGAAATTATTATCTACCTGACCTTGGCTTCCCCCTCACTGACATCATGTTCATTGTGAATCCAGTGCTCCACCCTGATGCTGCTTGACAATGCAAAGGATCCCCTGCTCTTCAGCGTCATTCACTTCAAGCATCCCAAGCAGCCTCACACAGTGCAGGTATACGTGAACTTTAGATTCTTTCATCAGGAGTAAGGTTACACAACACAAACTATTTCTTTCCATGTGTGTGTTCAGGGATATCAAAAATATTTAAAAGTCTTTAAATCAGTTTATATTTAGGAAGTGTCATGTGTTGTTCTCAGCCGTTAGGGATTTTATATCAAGCCTCATATAAAATGGGCCACTGCCATCGGTGAATGTTATTATATTTGCAAGTGGGCTAATGGGATTCAACATGGCGAATATCAGCCAATACCGATGTTTGGCTGATTAATTAGTGCATCCCTGTTGTTCAGATTTATTTTAGTATTTGGGTTTATAGAAGATTGAATATAATACAGGCGTGTAGGCTTTTGCTCAAATACACAAGAGCCACTGGCTTGTCGCTGTGTTATGTCGCTAGTCGTCATGTATCTGATGAATCTTTATCAACATGAATGACTCATTGTTAACGACAAGTGCTTGTTATTCCAGGCCAAGTCAGTGGAAGAGAAGCGTCTCTGGGCCCATCATATTAAGAGGCTCATTCTGGAGAACCACAACGCCATCATCCCACCGAAGGTAAACATCCTTGTTCTTTCACACAGGATTTCTATCTCCATAACACCAACTTCTATTAATACACACTGCCTCTTCTTTCAAAGGCAAAAGAGGCCATGCTGGACAATCCTAACTGTGAGTTTTAACTGTTACATTTATTATGCCTGGACCAATTTATCTGTTGCCATAGAAACAAAAGATGCTCCTTACTAAGGGGAAGGTGGTTAATTTTCCGAGGAAAATGTGTCATGCTGTTTAATTTACCAGCCCATAACTCATCCATCTATGGGGAGAAAATTGTATTTGAGATTGCATTTCTAAGTATAATGACACATCTTCTCGCTGCCTAGATCCGGGGAAGTACCACTATAGTCCTGAGAGGCTAAAGAGAGCTGAGTCCTGTCAAGCTGACGACTTCCATCTCGCAGGTCTTAAAGGGAGAAGGAGATCTGGTAAACGATCCCACTGTCCACCTTGTATTCAGAAAGTCGCACACAGACACTGCTGTTTGTATCTATTTCTTATATTAATAATGTGTGATTAGAATGAATGTTCAAGTTGTTGTTGTAATGATATTGTCACTTGTACTCACACTGTAAATTGTCCCATTTCTTTGTTTAGAGCCGGCAAAACAAAACATAAAGAGCACAAAAGGTTGGTACATGGTGGGGGTTATTTATATAACTTTTTGCTATACACATGCAAATATTCATTAACAGGAGGTCAGTTGATCCACATTCTGAGCGCTGCCTGGTGGCCCGACATCCCCTCAGCCTTCTTTCAATGTTGTTTGGTGTTCTGTGAAATAAGAGCTCCATTGCACCTCTGCTTTGTTCTGCCTCAGAGACACCTTGAAAAACGGATCAAAAGACACACAGTCCTACTCCCACTCCACTGGCCTCACCCATAACAACGTTAATTATGTGCCACATTGGTCAAAGGCTCTGTCATACGCAATCTCTTCTCAAGAGTCAAATTCAGCCTTGCTTTCAGATATTATACGTGTCTCCGTGCTCTGACCTATTCCGATCGGCCATTATGAAAGAGAAAACCTCCTGTGTCCTCGTCCCAGTTCTGTTTTCCTCCCAGTCCAGATCAATTTTTCAAACCAATGTAATGAAGAAGCAATTTTCATGTCAACCTCTCCATCTCAGTGAGAGAGTTAGTCATCACATCCTGGATAATTGCATTATTTCTAGTTTAAGCCTCTGAGAGCAAGATGTTTCTAATTGATATTTATCTAATTACGAAGCCTCCCCTGAGCCTGGGTCAGACTACTGCCTCACTCAGTCCCTGCTTGTGGAGATTGTGTCCCTGCCATACTTGTCCAACGTACATGTTGTATTCAAGTCATTCTGTCATGCAATACTTGACTGAATTTCTCATTGTTCTTCATCTCTCCCCCTCTTCTTTGTCTTTGTTCTCCATGCAGCTGTTATGAAGGTAAGCATTTGAAATCCAAATCTAGTCTTTTTTTCCAACCTTGATAATCTTTTTCATTCTGTTGAAGCAGTTTATTTAAATCAGGGTGCTGTGGTGAGATATGCTTTGTAGAATTTTGACTCAGAAGTTCAAACTTTCTAATTGCAAAAGAATGAAAAATAAGGAAGTTCAACCTTAATATCTACAAAACATGGATTACTAAATCATATCTCACCTAAAGCCAAAGCGGCTTGATGATGATTCATTCCATTTCCAGCTTTGCAATCACAAAATGGCCCTGGCACTGACCTTGCAATAGATAAACACATGTCTATGCCTTCACGCAGCATGCAGACAGTGAGGGTGCACTGCTGGGGGGAAGGCAAACTCCTCAGCCAGCCACTAGTGTCACTACACTGACCTCCAGTCTAGGCGAGCTCGAGGCTGATAGGCCAAGTGTGGACGATCTAATTCCCAGAAGGGATTCTCTGGAGCAGCAAAGCCCGAAACTGGGCTCTTCACCCAGTGAGAAGGGCTTGGAGCTTCAGATGACAAAGGAGGAGGAGGATGAGGGTGAAAGTTACAAGGAGGATATACTGATGGGAGATGACCAGGTAGCCGACTTTGCCAGCTCAGTGCTGGCAGCCATCTCCTGCTGGCACTATAGAGCCAAGGCTTTGCTTTCTACTCACTTCACAACGGTGAGGGTTTCTGCCACCCACGAGTTTCCCATTTCCTGCTCTATTCCACCGGCTTACCAGTACTCTGTGCCTCTCTTTCTCCCACGCTGGCTTTCATCCCTCTCGTTACTCATAAACAGATCCAACTAACACCTGCATGTGCACTGTGTACATTGAATGCGTACTCATGCTATTGAAGTGCATGGACTGAAGCTCTCCCAAACTGTTGACAGTAAACTATACAAGCACATGAGTGCAACCTACAAGTCATAAACGGTGCATGTCTTTGCTTGATTATCTGCTTTGTTTTTTCCCCCAATGGACCTCAGTGCCATCCCACTCTGCATGCGCTGCTCTCCTGTGATCCGGTTTCCTTCATCTGTGCCGTTCGTGTGCTGTGTCTCATAATTATCAAACGATTGATCTCAAAGCTTCTGATGCTGAAACCATGCCTGAATTTGCATTAGAACTCGTGGCTTAATGTGCCCTGCTAACTGTTGTTTGACTTCAAAGGTTAATGTAGACGCCTAATTAACTGATGATTGTAATAGCAGGAGCTTGCTCTTTCATAATCGCATTTCCCCCCTGAATGTTCATAATTATAGTGTCTTTGTTAAGGTTAAGTGCACTCCCCTATTGTTTCTGCATATGAATGAATGCATGTCATTGAATCTGGAAGACTTTGATTATAGCAGTCATAGTATTTTTTGAAGTCACCGTAAGTCTACCCTGACAGATACTCGTCCTCTGCATGCCATCTCCGAATGTTTTCTCTGTAGGAGGATTTACAATAAAAGCTCCTATTGTCTTGCCATGTTCGGCTCTTTCAGGATGATCAGAGTAGAGATACTGCTGAAGTAATACCTACAGACAGACAAGAGGCAGACACCTGCAGCCAGGAAGACGAACACGGGGATGAGTCTGTCAAAGAAACTCTCACCACACAGGTACTTGTACAACATGTTGCTTGCAAAGATGGGAAGGCAGCAGTAAAGTGGCATGTTGGGTTGGTTGAACACATTGTAAAGATCTGATTGTAGAGGCAGGTAGCTCAACCAGGAGGACATTGCACTAGTCAAGGAGTGGGATGACAAGTGCATGGACCAGGAGTTGTGTAGCATCCATAACAACTAGTCAGTGAGAGAGTTCTAAGCTTCTGTGTGGAGGTGATAGTCTGAGTGGAAGATGAGTGACAGATTGGGGGTTTAGATGTGGGAGAAAGTAACAAAAAGGTGTTCAGATACATGAAGAGGGGTGAAGCTGAGGTGGAAGGTGCTGCAGGATCAGATCAAAAATGCTCCCTGTGTTGAGAGTTTGGAAAAAAAGGAGAGAGAGAGAGGTCAAATAAGTTGAAAGGAGGAGATGGACTCAGCTTTCTTGCCTGCTGACAGGCAGTTCCAGAGTCCTCCTGGTGGAGCAACTGCTGTTGAATTCTGGGTAGATAAGATTACTTACATTCCTGCACCTG
The DNA here is from genome assembly GCA_901007825.1 of Macroramphosus scolopax. NCBI lineage: Eukaryota > Metazoa > Chordata > Actinopteri > Syngnathiformes > Centriscidae > Macroramphosus > Macroramphosus scolopax. The sequence goes on from CAAKHC010015162.1 coordinate 12,410, forward strand.
AATAAAGGGCCATGTCTCAGTCTAGGGGACTTTCGTGCCTGGAGCTATTAGTGCCTGCAGTATATCTGTAGTCCATACACACACATACTGCTCATCTAAGGACAGCACTCCAACGGGAATTTCATTTCGGGACCAGGTGCTGCTTTACCTGATTCTCATGGTAGCTTTGCGAAACAGCTTCTGCATCTTGAGCAGAGAATCCAGTAAGGAGGTTATTCTTCCTAACCTTATCTCCACCCTACAGCTCCATGCTGCACGCTTTGCAAATGCAGGCACTCCAAAATTTAGGTGAACGGCTGACTCGGGTGAAATCAGCACTATAAACCTTGTTAGAGCCAAAGACAACGCCATGATCACCATCTAACCCGGCAAGGGTATTAAAGCGGTCCAGTGAGAAATGACGAGGAACAAAGATAAAACACATGCTTCATGTGTTGTGGATGCTTTAAATTAAACCGCCTAGTTGTCTTTGAATAGGTCCATTAAGTTAATGGAGAATGGAGAGTGCCATCATAATGTTGCTTTTGCTCATTACATCCCATTTGCAAACTCTCCTATCGTGTTTCAGGTCAATGCGGAGGAGACGTGCCTTCCGGACAGTGTCACGCAAGCAGAGAGCAGCAATCAGCTGGAGGAACAATACCCCCAATGCCCCGAGTCTCCTGTCTCCGCTTCCCCATCCCAAGAAACTGTCAGCCCAGAACCTGTGGACACTGTTAGAGAAACTGCAGAGCAAGAGGAGGAGGGAGGGAGTGATTTATCCAACCTTCAATTGGAGGAGACGAGTGATTTATCCAGCCTTCAATTGGAGGAGACGAGTGATTTATCCAGCCTTCAATTGGAGGAGACAAGTGATGTATCCAGTCTTCAATTGGAGGAGATGAGTGTGCTGACAAATGGTGAGCTCTCAGAGGAGGAAGAGGAGATGATGGCAGACAATAAGAGCATCCTACCTTGCTCTGTGTTGGACCAGGCAAGTGTGATTGCTGAGCGCTTCATCAGCAGGAGCAGTATAGCTTCCGAGGGATTTGATTCCCTCGTCTGCTCCTCAGCCCCATCTGATGACGCCTTCAAAAGCCCCTCAGCTTGCATGGACTTGGAAAACAGTATCGTGGTATCAGATAGCTTGTCTCCAGATCCACAAGTGACCTCAAAGGCTAACCTGTCAATGCCTGTGCATGAACCGACACTCTGTGCGCTAACTGAAGGGGAAAGCATGTCCACCCTCTCGAAACAGGATCGCCTCCTCATCCATAAGATCAGGAGATATTATGAACATGCAGAGGACCAAGATGCAAGCTTTAGCATCAAGCGCAGGGAAAGTCTTTCTTATATTCCAGCAGGTCTGGTCAGACACCTGAGCCGACAGCTCAACAATGTTCCTCGCGAGCAGGGTGTCCCTGCCTACAGGAAAGGCCTCTCCCGTCACCGGCCTACCTCCTGGTCTGTGTTTGACCTTCCTGGCTTGGAGAAGAAACAAAGGACGGTAATTAACCAAAAGACTGAATCACAGAGATTAGTGGAAGCTGACGCTCGGTCTCAGAAAGCAACAGACTGTTCTGCCATAGATGAAGAGTTCCGACCTTCTTCAGAGATGCTCAAGGTTTGGCAAAGCATGGATTTGGAGGAGGTCCAGGAAGTCCAGCAGACGGTAGAGGAGAAAATGACCCAAGATGTCAGCTCAGACACTTTAGATGTTGAAATCAGTAGGCAACCGCCCACGATTTTAGAAGAGTGTGAAATAAGCAGTGCCTCAGATGGTTCCTCCCTTTCTTCGCCCACTAGCATTCAAGCAGTCGAGGGGGGGTCTTCTCAGGGGTCAAAACCATGTAAAACCCCTGTGACCCAACAGAAGGCCCAAGGCATTCAAGGCCATCTCCCCAGGATCATAACCTTCAGAACAAGTGTGGATGAGGAACATATCCTGCATGACATGGGAAAGATGAAAAACAAGGTGTTCCAGTTGGCTCGTCAGTACAGCCAGCGCATCAAAAATAACAGACCGATGGTCTGGCAGAGGAACCGAGAAACGGCAAGTCCACAAGAATCCCAGAACATGCCTGCTGTCGACGAGGACAAATCACAGTTGAGGAAAACGGGTAAATAGATGGCTAATGATTAATTTCTTTTAGAGTTACCAACAACTAACGTGTAGAGAAATCTAAATTGTTGTATTGTTTGTCTGATTCTTGTATGTAAGCAGGTAAACCCAACCTGAAATTGTCCTTGAACGATCCGATGGTCATCCATGAACTGCGTTCACCGAGCGCAGTCCAGCCTCCCAGCTCTGGAGACTCCCAGGGGTCCGTTACCTGCCCACAAAGCCCACAGTCAGAGACCATCTACTGGCCTGATGTACAGGAGCTGCGCTCTAAATACATCCCCAACAAACTTGACACAGAGGCCTCTCACTCCTGGAAAGGTGCTGATAGCGGCACATTACTAAACAACATGCAAGAGTGCTGTACCAACAGGTGTCACTCTTGCTCACATAGTTACAATAACCTCTCGGACATTCATAAAGCTCTCACAGACTGTCCCACGTCACAGCCTGGACCAGTCGATAAGGACAGCGGTGGTATGGTACGAGACTGGCCCCAGCCTTGGTCCAAGCCTCGGCTTCAGCCCCTGCTGTGCAGGTGGAGCTCCTTGGACCACATGCTTGGATCTCTTCCACTTCAGGAAGTACAGAACCTTCAGGAACCTGTGAGGACCTGCTACACAGCCAGTCAGTTGTCTCTGACAGCAACAGAAACCGGCAAACTCCAAGAGGGAGACAACCTCCTCCGGGAGGGCCTGGACTGTCCAATGAAGTCTGCTGCGCTGAGTTCAGGGAAGATCTCCGAAAGTAATCTGGTGAAGAATTTACGAGAGAAGTTCCAGAGCTTAAGCACAAGCTAACGAACACAGGGATTGTGCTGCTTTATGTTATCAGGAACAGGGAGAAGTTACCTGATCTCCCCTGACAAACTGTTTTTACTAGTTTTTCCTACAGAAATGCAACGTGTCTGTATTCAGCATAGCGGTCACTAAGTGATGATTTGTGTAGTTGCCACAAATATAAGGGATATTATGTGTAAAGGCTGCGACGGGAAAGTGTTAAAATATGGGGTCTTAAAAAAAGGTGTATTGCAATATTTGTACTTTTGGTGTTTTTTCCGCACTGTAAAACTCAAAGCTGTAAATGTTTAATTAGTCCCCTGATTTCAACTGGAGATCAGGTCCTATTTTATTATGATATGCAACTGACTGGTTCCCACTCACTGCTTGTGATCCTTGCTGTCATCACTATCCTCATTCAACCACATCACCTGTCAGCTGGCCTTTCAGAGTAAAGCGGTCTCATCCTGTGTCTGACCGTACACCAAAGAGTTTCCTTTTTTTTTTTAATATTTGTTGACTATTAACACGAGTCCTTGCACCAATAATTTGACTTTGCACCGATTGTAGCTGTTTTTACATCACTGGAGCTTTATTTTTCTCAATATGTTGTATATTTTCTGTAATGTTATTTATGAAACTGAATACTTGGGAGAGATTGGCCTCATGTAAATACTGAGCGATAGCAACCCCTTTTTACTTTTCCATTCCAGAAAATATATTCTTTCATACTTGAAGTTGACCATATTTTGAATAAAAACAGAAATGGTGAGTGCCCACAGGTCCATGGATTACATTGTCATGCATTCATGTTTACATATACACTGTCGGTTTAACAAAGTTTAACAACGTCATAATGAGCTGGATACATGGAACATCTATTAAAGGGCTTGTCTGCATTGAAGATGATCAAATACAGGAACACAGGAAAATCTATTTATTGCTGTGTGCTGTACACAACCTGCAAGGACTGTCTTCTTCTCATGTGTCCCTATTGTAAAATAAGTGACAGACCTAATGTATCAAGGGTTTTAGAAATACTTAAATAAGTAATACTTAAGTCCCTCTGATACGGTGAAACAATTCAAACAGTAGAATGTATATGTGACCTTTTATTTCTCACTCATCCGTTAAGCAGCTTGACAAACTTCGTTAGATGGAAACAGGTCAAACCATGTTTACATTTTGAAAAGTAAAATATCAACAGATTTATTCAGGACATCGCACATTAGTAAACATTGTCTAAATATGTCCGAGTTTGCCAAAGCTGTATTAGTCACGTATGAAATATGATAAATAGGCTGCATTTATTTAGCAGTACTCAAAGGGCTTTACATTGTTCACTCATTTACCAATTAATACTCCCATTCATACCCTGACTGGGAAGGCGGCCATGCAAGGTGCCAAGCAGCTCATCAGCAGCAATTAGGGGTTCAGTGTCCTGCTCTGGGACACTTTGACACCGTCTCCTGGGAAGTCTGAACTATTCAGATAACCAAATGGCTTCCGAGTTTGTTTCTCTTGTTAATTTTCGATTGATTGTTAAATAACATTCTTGACTGAAGCAGTTAAATAAGTTTCACCACTACTTCAGCAGTTTTTGTGTAAAACCTCACCTCCCCCACAGTTTCTTCAATGGCAGCTGTGCTCATGTTTTAGAAGTCAAATAAGCTGAGGAAGAGGAGACGTACATGAAGAGGACTGAAGCTAAATATATTATAACATTTTAATGAAAGTGACAGACGGTGTACTTATTGATTTATACTGAAAATACAGCTGATAACTCTGCAAACAGAGTGCCACCGTCAGTGCAGTGAGGTGGGCGTTGGTGTTTCTTTATTAATGTGTGTTATCTGATTTTACATGACTGTACAGACCAGCCGCTGTGCGTCTGGTGCGCGGTGTTATCCTCGAAACAGATTCTGCCAGTAAAGAGATGCGTCAGAAACAGGAAACAAATACCGGAAGTCGACCTAACGTCCTTCAACATAAAAGCCCACTACTGCTGCACAATACACGCCGCAATATGTGCTCACAATTGAGCGGTATATTTTGAACAAAAGACCGGAAGCTGCAATGTACCTGTGTGGTTTTGTGTTTGACTGGACCTCGATAGAAACCAACCAGAAGAGTTCATGAAGCAACTGGAGTCGCGCTCTCATCGCCAGATGACAGGAACGGCAGATTTTCACCGGCACATAATCATTTAACTCCTCGTCATTTGTTTCTATATTTCTGGATTGGTGCAAAAACATCCTCATCATCTTTTTTTTTATGAAGAATGGGCTGCGCAATATCTGGCCTGGCAGAAAAAGCCGAGTTTGGAGAGAGGAATACAGATGATGGTGCTGCCGCGCATCCCAGCGAAGATCAGGTCGAGATGATCAAGGAGTCGTGGAAAGTTATCCGGGACGACATAGCAAAAGTTGGGATTATAGTGTTTGTCAAGTGAGATTCTTAAGCCTTTCTCTAATACTTGTGAAGTGATTGTTGCATGAAAACACAGAATTATTCTCGCAGATGGCTAAAAATATTAGAAATGAGTTGACATTAATAGTCTGTTATAAGGAGACACTGAGTCTGTGCAGGCATTTTATTCAGATTCTTAAGATGCAAAACAGGAATATAAATGAAAAAGTTTGACCGCTTGTAGTCTGTTAACCGCTTGTAGTCTGTTAAATGTACATTTTTTGAAAAAGATCCAACTGAAGCCTACAAAATCTTGACATTTACACACCTTTAACTTGTATTGTAAATGTCTGATGTTCTTCTGCAGAGCAGCTTAGTTAAACCTGCTCACTGTTTGCTGACCTACTGGCCTATAACAAAGAAGCTTCTGCTGAGCTACTATGATGATACATTGTGTTTGACCTTTTCTTACAAGCCAGAAACTGATCATCCAACATCCTCTCACCTCCACCGTCACCCTCTGCTCTGCCTTCTGACCCACAGCTTTCCACCGAGCTTGGAGCGATACCCCTCCTCCCCTCTTATCACATCATATCACATCTTAACAGCATTACATAACAATACACAGCTCCAGGTCTGCTATACGATTAAAGGCACTTGGAAGAGGATCTGTATCAACTATGACGATGACCAGAGGAACATGTTTGACAGGGAGTAAATGCAGGGGAGTCCCCTGATTTCAGGGAGTAAACTGCCAGTTGGACATATGGCTAGAAGTCTTATTAATGTCATGTGTCTCTATCATGACCTTAAGAGTTGACAAGATTGACCTTAGCGTGTTAGCCGGGAATATCTGCCACTCTGGGTCAGGGCGACCCCAGGGCCCCCGGGGCGGTCCAGGCTTGTATCAGATGCCTGTAATGTATGTAAAACTGCAAAGGGAAGCACCCTTTTTCCACCGTGAGCTTGCTTTTACTCAATTTCTCCTCAATCAGATGCCGATAAATCAAACTTATGTGAAATAAGACACTCTAAAGTCTTAGGTGAACTCTGTTCATGGGGCCAAAAATAGCCATGAATGAAACCTCTGAGCAGCGCCAATTAAAATTCCACTTGAGCTATATAAGGCTATATTGTCTGAATGCATTCTCCCATGTTTGCTCTTGTCCAGAAGAGATGCAGACAATGGAACAAAACAACCAGTTGTCACCATCTTGCTGGTGTGTTGTCAGTGGCGGAGACAGGGGGAAAGAAGAGCAGCCAATTTCCCCTGTTGCCTCATCAATGATGCTGGTGAGCAGTGGGGGTATGAATACTGAGAAAGCAAATTTCACAGCTATTCCCCCCTTCCAGATGAATCTCTCTCGCAAAAAAAAAAAAAAAATAAGACACAGTCATCCAGAAAATGGCATTTACACTGAGGTGCAAACGCCGTAACATTACTCATACTTTGTGGTATTCAATCAAGCATAAATTCAAAACATTGAATACATCCAGACTGAATATTTGGAATGTGTAGTGCTACTTTTTTATGGTACTTTTTTATTAGAACTGTAACCAGATCTAACATTGTAGAATTAATACTTTAAAAGCAAAGAGCTAAAAACGTGTGGTGACCGATAAGAAAAATAAGCAGAAGTCAGACGTAAAATACAGGACAGACAGATAAAAGCGTAAAGATGTAGTTCCTCAGCCAGGCCTCTCCTAAGCTTATAGAAGCAGGACTCAAATCAAGTATGAAATATAAAACCTCTGATGCCTTTTTTTACCCCTCAATTCTCCTACAACGCTGACTTCTGACTAACGTAAAAGCAGAACTACCGCAAGCCTCAAACCACAATACCGTTCACAGGAGACAACCGTGTATTCTGGTTGCATGACTAATCGCAGGTACCTCAGCTGGAGACTGGACGGCTCTCTGATTGGACGGCAGCATGCTTAAACAGTCTGGTTAAGGGAACTGATTGAGGTTAAATGAGGAAAGGAAAACTCCTCAGAAGGAATCGGTCCGCTGCTCTGTCAGGACGGACCAGTTAATCACACATTAGGGTGGAAATGACGGTACAGGTGGAGTGTCTGGCTAACAAACTCACATATCCATCGTTGCCTGTTACTGATTGCAGCTGTTGGGTGTAAAAACTTCGCAGAGGGCTGTAATGATAAGACATATCAGTATCTGATCAGACAGGAACAATCAAATGTCTATTCAAAGTGTAAAGAATGGCTGTGGGATGAAAGAGAAGCCTGTGATCACACACACACACACACACACACACCAGCGGTGTGCAGACAGGATGACAGTTGTGTGACTCTCCACGTAAAACTCTCGGGGTTATGTCGTCCTCGTTGGGAAACTCAGGGGGAGGTTTGTGTTGATGCAGGAATGAATATGACAGCCTGCTCTTCTCAGACGTTCACGAATGGCTGCTTGTTCTGTTGTCTTGGTAACAGGTTGTTTGAGACCCATCCAGAATGCAAGGATGTGTTCTTCCTGTTCCGAGACGTGAAGGACCTGGAGAGGTTGCGGACCAGCCGGGAACTCAGGGCCCACGGCCTACGGTCAGTCAGTCACAGGCTCTGCACGTCTCAAACATCAGTATTGTTATATATACGTATACATATATAGAAGACTTAACATGCCATAATAATCAATTAAATCAATTAGATAATAAAGAAACAAAATGTAGAGATAAAAGCCACAATAATCAAATGAATGTGCAGGTTAATTTGAAAAATATACACAAGAAAAATAAAAATAAATGGATGTCATAAATGAGCTGGATGTCAGTTGAATAAATTGGACTTGATACGTCGAGTGTTCCCTCAACTCGCTCCATCATGCACTGCAAGGCTGCGTCGGTCGCTCCCCACAGAGAATGAAAGTGATCCGTCTGATACACAAACCTAATGGGATCTGGTTTGTTACTAAGCAGGGACGGGTTTGTGGTGGTTTGGGGGTTTGGTGATGAAGGCGTGCCAAGCTACGTCACCAAAGCTACAACGGACCAACAGGAAAACTTGATTTCAATCAGCGGGTTTCCACCTGCAGAGGGCAGGAACATACATAGAATTCAAACTAAAGATGTGGGTCCTAATCAATCAGCAACACTGTAGCAGAAAGGGGTAAATCGATACCTACACACTGGCCCTTTAACCACCGACAGGAAGTGTACCACAGGAAGGAGATAAATTACCTCACCTGGGGATGATTTCGAGGAAGGAGAAAACACAGATTGGAAGACGGGGGAAAGACGCAGGCCGCTCATAAGAAAGGAGACAAACTAAAGTGAGAGTTCAAGATAGTGAAATAAGTAACTGTAAAATGGAGTGTCGCAGACCTAATGGGAGGACACCTTTCCAACCTGACTGAATCAGAGGGGATCTCGCAGACTTTGGGGGGGTTGGACAACTACTACCTTCCCAGGTTGGATCCAGAAGGAGTATCAGTCGTTGGGGTCGAAGGACCACAGTTAAGTGTTACTTTTCTCACTCCTCTCCGGGCTTCAGCTTGTCCCTGGCCTCACGTACCTTTAATTACTCCCCCTACCATAAGTGAACAATCCACCCTCATCCCGTCGACCCCCCCTCTTTTTAGACTGACCCTTTTGTAGAGGTGGGGTATCCTGGTTTTATTTATTTGATAATAAATTTGACAGTGGAGGACTTTAATTAACCCCCTGTCTGGCGCCCACCCTCTTTGTAACCCTAGTGGATACTCTACGCTACAACACTATTAAGTATCATACATACATTAGTAAAACCAGTAGCTTTCAGGTGTCACCATAGCATCCATCACAGGCTCTTGTGTGATGTTTCCCAGGATGCATAGAGCGTCTCCATGTTCCTCTATACATGAGGTGGAAGCACACAGTTATTGCCCGAGGACCTACATGTACAGAGGCTAGCATGATGAGACCACTCAGTGCAAATGTCCACGGTGGCAGAAAAAAAAAAAAAAAGAAGAGGAAGAGCGAGCTGAACCAGCTCTGACCCTTTTTCCACATTCATCTTCAAAACTGTCACGCACACTCTCTGCAGACAAACCTGCAAGCAACAAAGGGAATCGATCCCGTGGTGTTTTTATGGAAAACAAAAACATCTTTCAGTCCAATAAAACGTGCAATCATCCGGCTTTGCATCAGGTATGAACCACACTGACAGACGCACAAACAATTCCATGTGTTTTTCTTGGTATTTGAGTTGCTGAAGCTGTAAATGTCAGCAGCCTTTCACCACGGAGGAGAGTCACACTTATCTACAATGCTTCAGTTGATGGCCACCTACTGCTAATTCACGATTAACTGGTGGATCAATCATGCGGTGCAGCTCTTCATGATTCTTTTTTCCTCTCATCTCCGTCAGGGTGATGTCTTTTATTGAGAAAAGCGTGGCCAGACTGGATCAGCTGGAGAGACTGGAGGCGCTGGCTCTGGATCTGGGAAAAAGCCATTACCACTACAACGCCCCACCGAAATACTACAGTGTAAGACCCTGATGATCCTACCAGTGTTGAGCTGCAGTCTGTTTGGGATGCAGCTTTCATCATAATGGAGTGCACATGTTCTAATTTGAGCCGTTACTGTAGCTCTTTATTAGTCACGCCATTATACTCGACCCCGAAAATCAATGCAGCTCAATGAATTCACCCACTAACAAAACGGCAAAATGGAAACACACCTACTCTTGCAAAATACAGTAGTGACAATGGATACAAGCCTGGTTACCAAGGCACTAACACGTCAGTAAGCATCTCGCATTATTATTTTCCAGTACGTCGGAGCAGAGTTCATCTCTGCTGTGCAGCCCATCCTGAAGGAGAGGTGGACAGCCGAGCTGGAGGAGGCATGGAAGGTGAGGTGTGATCTGTGTGTCTCCTTATATGGGTGTTAATCAGACCTTTCCTGCGACCCCTTCTGGGAGAATGCTTTCTGAAATGGGCTCGTCGGGATGGCTCGCATGAGCGTCAGCGATCTGCACATCCTTAATGCGCCATGTGACATGTCAAGATGGAAACCAGTGCAACACAAGCTTGACTGATGGGAAAATTTACCTCTCACTGAACCACACAAGAGCACACAGAGCAAATGGAACATGGTTCCGTCACATCACATTATATCACACGAGGATGCCTTGTGTTGCTGCTAGTCAGTATTTTTAAATAAAGTAACATCACTTCAGTTATTGTACGTTAACGCAGGGCTTTTAAAGTGATGCTAGCAATGAATGTCACATTTTAATAGGTTATAAGAATGAATCTTTTTCTAGCGGCTGATAAGAATTATCTTTTTATTTACGCGAGACGTCGTATGTTTGATCATTACTTCCAATTGTCTTCCATGTGCTCCAATGTATGGCCTCGCTTGTGGTTGAAATAATTCATGTCCTTAACCAACAGGACCCTGACCCCGTTCAATTTGATGTTTCTGATCTAGACTATGTTCCAGTATGTGACCAACCTAATGAAGCAGGGATACCAGGAGGAGAGCGAACGACAGCGCAACCAAGCAGCCTCCCCGAAGGAGAGACCAGACAAGAGGAACACGGCTCTATGAGAAGCTTCCAAACCGGACATCCTTAAGGAGCACAGAAATGTTTTTATGTATATAGTGTACTTACAGTCTCAATTATTACTCATGTATACCAGGCATTGTTTGCTATTTCAACAGAATGGACACAAATAATGCAGTGGCTTTGAACAAAGCACTTTATTTCTGAACTTAAATTCTGCTGCAGTCCTTTCCTTCGAAGTCGAGACCCGGGCGCATGAGGGGACAGTACAAGTGGCTGAGGACATATGCTGCCTTGTAATTGTGAGAAAAAGAAACACTTTCTCTGTCCAGAACTCAAACAGTAAATCTACAGCTTTTGACAATTTTTGTGCTACTTAACAACCGTCGTGACAGTATTTTAATCACATTTGGATCAACTGAAAGCATATGAACTCAAGCTTTTTACACGACATTTTATTGGTGTTTAACAATTTAACATGGCGAGTTGGACAGCTTGAAACGGCCCCGTCGTCCAAAACATATTGGAAATAATATTCATTGTACTTTGGAGATTAAAATTAAAAATAAAGTTTATCCCCAATATCAAATTGCTTAAAAATACTTCAAACTAGAATTGAGTTGCATTTCCAAGGGCAAAATGTCTGGGCTTATTAAGAAAAACTGATTCTTTCAAGATTAATCATCCCTCTAAAAAAACCCTTTGATTTACAACGTGCAGACAAAACTCACTGGTCATTCATAATTGTAACATAAATAGGGCCTCTAACAATTAAATAGTATGAAAGGTAATCGATCACGGGGCTCTGTGGATTTTTCTCCAGAGGTGACTCGGCTGTTGATAACATGTTTCTGAACCAGAAAATGGCGACGAGTCAATGAAGTTTTTGTGTACGAGTTGCAAGAAATCCTCAGGTTTCCGGTTCATAATCACCGATGGCACCGACCAGCCAGAGACATTTTCATGCAAACCCTGGCAAAATATCAAAGCGGTCACCAGCTGGATGAACAGTGACTGAGTCCCCAGGTGAATTGAGGGGATGTTGGGTGGGAGTGAAGCCCTCTCCCATTCCCTCACATGGTACAGGCCAGTTTAGGTACCCATGGTTATGTTAAGAGTCTGTTGCTCATTGGGTGGCTTTGGTTTTCTTGCTTTTGCTTTTCTTATCTTTCTTCTTTAGTCCATCCATATGGGCTCTGAGGAGGTTGGAATATGCCTGTAAACAAAGAATACAAGTCCGAACAGTCACAAACCTCTCATTGATCAACACAGGATCCATTATTAACATCAAGAAGATCTAATCAAGAGAAACTGCACACAATGACCCAGGGTAACAAAAATACACATAAGTGGCTTAACCTACCATCTGAAACTTGATTACTTCTTTTGTGCTGACCTAAAATGCAAGAAAAGAATACAATGTTAAGAAATAGTCAAAAACAAAACTTAGTCATAAATCTATCAACTCGCACATGAATCTTACCACTGTGCTAATTTTTTTCTTGCCATCCGACGCTCTGATGAGACACTTATTGTCTGCTGGTTCAAACGTCTCCGGGTTTCCTTTTCTAGGCACTGGCTTGGTCCTCCCATCATCTGAAAAATGGAATTCCTCATAAACCAGCTGCTTTTAACTTTAAAGCTGCACATTCTGGTTAAACTTGAGAATTAGTGCAAAAGCTGAGAAGTCTACTTACATTTTTTTAGTGTGATGGCAACACTCCCAGAAGTTCTGCACCTCTGGAACAATCGTGTGAGCTCTGTGAGGAACTGTACGATCGGGAGCAAAACAGATGTTAATGGTCAAACATTTCATAATCCTGTTCAAAATAAGACAATCATAGGCGCTACATACCAAGATGATACACAGATTAAATACACAAGCCAGTTCAAGTACACCAAGCTAAAACTGGTAATGAATCCCACCCTCATGAAGGCTATAATGATCCTTTGGTTCGTTTAGGAAGTGTCAATCATCTGGAGAGTAATCTCTGGTGCTGTTGAATCATAGTGAGGGACACTGAGGGGTGTTTCTCATATTTAGTATCAGAATAATCAAGGTCAACTCTTAATCTGCGTTCAGTATTACTACTATAGGACCAGATGGTTTAATTGCATTTTTGTTTTAGAAACGTTTTAGAAAAAATCATTAATATTATACAAATTAGTATGGCACCAGATGTTTTCACTAATCAAGTCCATTATATTTATATGGCCCAAATTTAGAATCGAATAGATGGTTTTAGTTTTATATACTTTAGGGTGACTTAAAGCATCTTACTTCCCATGTCTCTGTTCCCTATTTTAGACAAACTTATTGATGTCCACGTAACAAATGTTGCTTCTCTTCGACACCAACAACACATTCACCCAATTCTACGAGTCTTTACACTACAAAAGACAGTTTGAGGCTGTTAGTTGGCTTATAAATATCATAATTCAATTCTTCACCGGTGTTAGCTCAACTTTAGTTCAAAGTAACGCTAGCACGCTAGCTAATGAGTAAAACTAGCTTGGCTTGTGTTCTACTGGCCAGGCAGATGATGCGGACAGGATAAACTTCAATTTTATGATCAATAACGACATCGAGCAAGCTACTTATAAAACAGGCGTTGTTCTTACCGAATCATTTTCAAGCAGCACCATGATTTAGACTTAAATTCAGCCGTAGCGTTGACTCACTGGCCGGCCACAAGCTAACTGCTGGCTATGAAGCACACGTAGTATATTGGAGCCCCGCCCCGCGCCTTCATTACTGACGCCATGGTTTCATCACACCGCCACCTGCTGGCAGGGAGGAGAATAACAACCAGACTGACAGAACCAGAATAACAAGCAGTTTGGGATATTTGGCTCCATTAAACTATGTAATATTACGCCCTATCAGCCATTTAACATTAAGGTTTAATAGCCTAGCGACAGTTTCCATGTACCATTTGATTTCATCTATATTCAGTATGTAGACTTGTGGATATGGCATTTTACGAACATTGTCATTAAATAGATTTACTACATTTGCTTATTCCTAGCAAATTTGCAGAAAGCAGCAGCTTAGATGAATGCAACGGAGAGGCTGTACTGCTCAGGTTGTGCAATTAGAGTGAACTGCATCTGTCTTATCTGATAAAAATACCATGTTCAAATCCTGATGTAGTATTTCTTTCACGGCTGTTATTGTCTACTGTGCTGTGAAGAGTATCCATAGCCACAATAGCTACAAATAGCATTCCAGCGTCCAACAGGCAGTCTGCACAATCATCAACATAGACAATAACTGTAACAGCCTTTTCTTCACATAGTCCATAACAATTTCGCAAATACTCCCATTTATTTCATATTTATACAATATGTTCAACAATTATTCATACAGACATCCAGTTCAACACTGGATACAAAATCAATAATACAGTACATCATGACTACGAGTGTATATACGTGTTATTACTAATGCTTTAAATTTTGGAGTCAGTCAGCTGGCATAATGTTTCATACAACAGCAATTCATAAAGAAACGTCCCTTTCATCCTCACCTTCAACTTACAGTGTCTTAACTATTCATACCTTGGATTAATCAACAGAAAGGATATTAACAAATAATAAAAAGTACATGTATGTATGTGAAACGTTTATCTTCTCTCATCTTGATAGCGCACAGTCTGGGTGGTGCCCCAGGTCAGCGAGGTTCACTGCATAGTCAGAGTGCCAGTCCCTGTCAAACACCGCCTTGAGTTGACCCTGCACGGCACTGGTCTTCCAAATATCGTGTGGAGCATTCTGGGAAATCACCAGGCCCACTCCAGCTGTGGTCATAAAGTAGTCTCCTGACCAATTGGAGGTACCTGCGTAACAATTATCCAACTATTAATGCACAACAAATGGCCTCCCAAATGCACAGGAGTGACCTGCTTGCTTGTTTTAATACAATAATAAAACTGCATAAACATTCGTTCTTAGAGTCATCTGTCACTCACCAATGTAGGCTACTTTATCAGTCACCATGTATTTATTGTGGTTGACTCGTGTATATGGAATATCAGACTGGTTTCCCACAGGCACAATGAACAACTTCTGAAAAGTGGATGACAGGTTAAAAAAGATAAATCATCAGGGGAGGATGTGTGTTCACCTCAAACAAAGTCATCTATCCCAAGTTGTGTCTTACTATTTGAACGCTGAGACCATGCTCATGGCTGTTGATCGAGGCGAGGGATTGAAGGAAGGGCAGCATCTCTGGATCAGAGTCCCGCCCACAGCTGATAAGCATTCGTATCTTTACCTTTGTCTCAAATGCTGCTCTCCTGAGGGCATCATCAATTAATGGCCAATATCTGTGAAATCCAAGAATCCAAACTGAGGACTTACAGCAAAAGAGGTGCATAATTTGATGGAAACACTTTTATTTGGGGTTCACCTCTGAGGCCTTTCAAAGCGTGTGGTGGGGAAATACTCCATGACAGCTACATCAACAAAGTGTTGAGCCTCTGAGATGATGGAAATAATAGCCTCTAGGTCCTGAGTCCTTGATGGAGGACAGAATGATGGTGGAGAAGCCTTGGTGGAAAAAAATACGGAATAACACCATCAAAAAATATTTGATACATAAAAACATCAGAATGTCTGTATCTTGTATGAAAAGAACTGAAACAGAAATTTCAGGAACTCACTGCGAGGTACATCCTGCTGGAGACATTATCAGTTTTCACCAGCAGGGGTTGATATTTATTTATGTCAGTGTCATACTTTGAAGACCAGGACTCCGGCAGGGAGCTGTTGGACTTTCCCATCTCCCAATAAGACAAGAAGATCTTATGGAGGTCCGTTGCCAGACTGGTACAGTTGTAGATGACCACTCCCAATTCCTTAACCTATACACATAAAAAAGTATTACAAAATTGTGAGGCCAGGGGTTCTTTAGTTGAAAATAAGATTTACGGCTTACCTGTGTCAGAGCCCTCCAGTCCATGTTGGCACTACCAATAAACACATGTTTTCTGTCAACTATCCAGAACTTGCTATGGAGTACACCCTGTGTCAGGCGTCCAAAGTTCACCTTCCTCACATGAACTCCTGCAAGCAACCATAAAGAGAATAGAGTAGTGGGACATGGAGAATATTAAAATCCTTCCAAGGACAACATGTATTAAATTTTCATTTATTCATTTTTATTATGCCTATGTGGATTTTGATTCTCCATAGAGGGGAATTAGAGATAACAATGTACTACAAAAAAATCATAATGCTGTGACTGTGGTGCAGGAGAGAAAGAGAAGAGATCCAAACCTTTCTGTTCTAAGATCTTTAAATCAGTGGATATAGTTTTAACGGTGGGAACACTGGTCACGACTCGGACAGACACGTTCCTGGAGGGCAGTTCTTCAAGTTGCTCCAGGATTTCCCGTCCCTGCCAGTTTCATAGAGTTTTTCATCAACACAACATATCCAACAAAGATTCACTCATACGTCTTTGTTGAAAACTTACAGGTATGTCAGAGGAAGAGGTGACGTTGACGTCGTCCCCAGTTAAAGTCCAGTAAAAAGAGACCACATCTAACTGCCACGTTGCCATGGAGAGAAGATCTTTCCAGGCTTTTTCCAAAGGGATCCCAACAGTTTCATTGGCTTCATATTTCACATGTTCAGGGATACTCTCTGCAAGAACCATTCTGTGGGACAGACAAAGACATCTGCTGAATGAACTCTGTGGTAAATGAACCTCAGTAACTTGTTCATTGTGCAATTTAGATCTTCGGAAGTCTGATTTAGACGGCCGGAGGGTGATGAGTCGTACGAAGTAGATACTAGATTACATTCATTTCCTATTCAACCCTGGAAATAGACAGTATCCTGACCAAGTTCAGCAGAAAAAAAAGTAAATTTAACAGCATGTATATAACAGACAAATCCACCTTTTAATAATAAAATACATTTAATAAAACAGATTTCATTTGCAGTTTGATGTTCAACTGGTGGCGTGCAGTTTGTTTTTAAAGCTTGATTTTTAAATCTGAAAACCTCCTGCTGCAGTTGGAAACGAGAGTGAACCAAAACAGTATTTCTTCTTAAAGGTACAGTATGTAATTTTGATAGCCCCTAGCCCCGCTAAGTACCGTCTCGTAATACCACTTGGTACCTCAAGAGGAGATGGGGAGTCACAGTTGGTGAAGCAGCAGTTTCGAATGTCTTAACTCCTCCCCCATCTCTAAGGCTAAACCCAGAGGACATTGAAGGCAACACATTTCTTCTGTTTCCACAACACAACAGATGCGCTTGTCTTCCTCAAACGCCATCTTACCCTCAATGGTGAGGGTTGATACTTGAGATATACTAAGATACTGGAACTCCCTCATTCTAAAGCTTATAAAGGAAACAGATTGTAGCAGTCAGCAATTCCTTGTTTCTTACAATAGGTGTGGATGTCACAACTTTCTGGGAGACATGCTGCCCCCTACTGGAGTGGAGTATGAACTTGACAGTTGACAGATCCTACACATACAAGTTGCAGGTTGGACGTAAAATCATCAATCAACCATCGTAAAACCAAGAGGAGCTGCAGAATAGGCTGAAAATTCGCTGTAGACTCATTATGTGGGAAATGCAAAAGCATATCAAGTACAGTATTGTCATCACCCAATATTACATCAGCCCATCTGCCTCTGGTGGACATTACAGGTCACATCAGAGTTTACAGATACTGAACTGCTATAGTGAGATTGTTACCTGCACTGGTCCGTAGAGAAATTGCTCCCATCAGTATCAAGTGGAAGTGTTTCATTTTTTTGGACTGGTGGTCTCTCCAGCACAGCTATGGCAAGAATGATCCCCAGAACCGTCAGACATCCCAAAACCACAAGTAATGTCACACAGCTGGTCGAATTCTAAAGACAAGCAGTTAGATACGAGTCAGTTCCTATTAGTCTCACACAGAGTTGAGTGAATGTGTTGATGGAGTCCTACCGGTTTGTTTGAAACATCACTGTCAGGAAGGCTACTATACTTGGAATTCATTCTCCTTCCATGCACGGCTTTCCTGTTAAACTTCAAAAAGCAGAACAATAACAGCGGGGATTGTTCGGACAACTGAGGGAAAACAAACTAACAACTCTGAGATTTGATTAAGATTCTTAACACTGTGTATTTAAGTAAAAACGAATTATGTTTTTGAAGTACTGAAAGAAAAAGAAACTCACAGAACAGATGCAGATGTTTCCAATATTATGAGCTCGCAACAGATGTGCTTCTTCCCTTCCAGCTTTCACCCTGAACTGATGTCTCTGCTGTTGAATTTAGCCCAGCCCAGATCAGTTCCTGTTTTCACTTTCGTTTCAGCTTTTGTGCTTTAGCATAGATCACAGTGTTTGAATAGAGAGATAAACATATGACAACATAAAACAGCTTTGCTAATGGTATTTATTTGGAGAAAAAACACAAACAACCAAACATAAACACCAACAAATAAAACAGCAGGATGTTGACATTCCTCAACAAGAAAGAAACATATGGAATATCCAAAATGGAACACACATTTGACACACTACATTCAAATTTCAGCTTACTGAGCTTATATATCTTTGCCTTAAATGGAGTAAGACAAACTAACAAATCTACCCCCCCACAGAAGACGAATAGCAGCAACACTTTAATCAACACGAGCCAAGGGGACAAACATTCAACTTGTGCATTACTTTTGTAAACAACCACCATACTTGGCTGCATGAAACATCCTCCCACAGCTCTGTGGCACTTATAGGAACTTCACAATCACAATCTCGTGGACAATCTGGACTGGGAAGAGGAACGAAAACTTGCTGGTGCACTGGGTTACCTTGTTTCCTCTTTCAACCTCAACAGGATCGAATGTTTACAATCTATCACAGGAGGATAAAGGCTTTCAGTTTGCAGCATGAAAAGGTCGAGGGGAAACGGTTGTAGTACATTAGTGCAAAAGACAAATAGAGAGGTATTTTGTAGCACAGAGAGAAAGAGGAAATCTTTAGATATTTATATACTGAACAATAGAATGTCAAACTAAAAATCAAACATGGCTTCTGTTTTGAGGACTAATCAGAAATGACCATGTGTCTCAAGAGGGAGAGTATCCTCAACCTCTTACCAAAGTGCTCTGAGAACTTTTAGCGTATAACAGCAATCATATGGAAGTTTAGATTTGGTGTGACGTGGTCAGGAGCAGAAATACTGTGGCCGATGAGCCCAGAGAAGATTCCTGTCGGTTGTTTTATGATTGTCGGAGCTAGCTGCTCTGCAGTATTGGAAAACAACAACAAAACAGGTTTAAGCCCTTGGAAACGGTTTGTGTTTGACACAACTTTTCAGAAAGTAATGTGACGAGGAATGCTTGAAATCTCATTACTGCCAGTGTCTCAGACACGTGTGCTGGTCGCTCCCCTTCTAAATCACACAACACATTCCTGAGTGATTTTCACCTCCAGCTGGACAAAATGAATAGTGTCAATATACTGACGAGGGCTTGACAGAGTCGTCATACACATGCACATAAAATTGGCTTGCATTTACCATTTATAGGTCTGGCACTAGAACTCTCTCCCAAAGTATCGTTGTCGTGGTTACAAAACACCAAAGCATCTTGCAAAAGACTCCTAATAAATAGTTTTAACATTCTTTGCTAAATCTGGCCCACAACGGGGAAAGTGACTAACAGGGATGTTAACATAAAAGGAAACATATAAGGAAATACATTGGGGGTTACGGATAATACAAGTATACAGTATAACAAGATATTCAAGTCCTTGAAAAAATATTCTATGTAGTAAAATTTTTCAAAAAATGTGATTTATCTCTGATCACACCTCTTTAGAAGTAGTTGTCCCTGAGTTGATTGAGCTCAGGCTGATTTTCAATTTAACAAAGTAATTTGATTGAGCTTTTAAAATCAGCAGTGTTGGCCGTATCATGACACACACGCTCACAGACACACATGGACACACAAACACACAAAATCAAGTATAGTTTCTGAGTGCCACTAGAGGTGATATAGATGTATTTAAGTGTTAAATCATCACCTTATATGTGGACCTCACGACAAGCATATTTTAACAGCGTGTATTGCACATAGTTCAGCAGTGTTTATAATTGTGTGTGCAGGAGGCTACGCTTCATGGTGTATCCAGTCTCACTTCCTCCTTTTGGTTTGATTGTCTGCACAATGGTCGGGCACCTGCATGTGTGGGGTTGCTGCAGTTATTCAGGTGGAGCCTGCGTGTTTTGTGTCAGATCTCAAACCATATATCCATCTCTGAGATCATCTGGTGTCACAGCTGCCCTCCTGACACCCTCACTGGGCCTCCGCCCTCCACCGCGTTTAGAGATGGATTGGACTGTCCTCCAGTCTCGTGATGCTGGAGGTTTGAAGGGCCCAGCCCCAGTGGACGAGGTGACCCCAGACGCTGAGGCCTTGGTCGCTTCAGGCTGACAATTGGGCTCCATGACTGTGTTAATAACTGAGAGAGAGAAAAAGAAAAGGTAGATGTCTGATTATTTGGACAAATTCAACGTTATTATGAAGATATTAGTGGGTACTATAATATGTAGCGTATATAAAGGGCTAGAGTGACCCACCCTCAAGTTGTCCTTGAACTCTCCGTAGTTCTTTCAAAATAGAAGTGATTTCCTGAAATGCAGATGTTTGGTTTAGCTCAACGAACATCATTAACTGTTTAATTTATTTTGAAACTTTACAAAAACTCTGACAACCTTGGAGGTTTTGACAACAGGGACGTCATTGTCAGAATGAACCTTGGCTTCAATTTCTTCCCACAAATCCATCCTGTCCTGAAACAGCACCCTGAAAACACAAAGACAAATTTAATCATTACAAAGCGTTTTGATTAACAGTGTTTCTGAAAGAGGCAATCCACATTTTAGTGTCCAAAGCATTGTTGTTTGTTCAAACCTCAGGTGATCTGGTAAAATAAAGTAGTACATTTGGTTAGAACATAGAGCTTGGAAGCTCAGTCAGATTATAAGTTTGTGTACTGACTCAATCAGCTGCACTAGTTTAATTTAATAAGATTATTGGCTCAGTGCAGTCGGGTTGTCAGACAGGATCAATAAAGTTTTTGTTCCTTTGAAGGTCTGTTTTCTCAACATCTTACTTAATTTTCTCAGCAAGTTGCTCAGTGTTCTCTCTGATGGCCTCGATGATCTGGGACACTGGATTCAGCATCTTATTGTCCACATTGCCCTGCAAGAAGAATGAAATACTATATGATCATGTCCAAGCGTTAACACAGAGTGTTTAAAAAATGTTTCTGTGAGACAGAATATTGTGTCAAACCTCTTCACTGCTACAAGCTCGCTGCTTGGAGTTGTGTTCTAGGTCACTTGAGGTCTGGTCATGTTCCACTGCTGAGGAAGAACTCGGTGGGACTCTCTGATAATTTCGTCCGGCCTCTGGAACACGCTGAATCAACTGCAACACATTCAGATTTTAAAAAAGGTCTACAAAACTGTTCCAGAGTCGTCAAAGCAGAACAGTGTACTTGAACATCAAAAAACACAGATAGAGATGTAGTGATTCATGTACCTGTTCGTGAGCGGTGACTGTAGAGACCGGTCCATTGCTCTCCACAGCAGAGCTCGGTGGATCACCTTCACCTGCCACGTCATGGATCTCTCTGGCCAGAATAGCTAGGTCTTTAGCCAGGTCTTGACTCAACCTACCAGAGAGGAAACACTTGTCATTAATGAGGACCAACGACCATAAGCACCACTGTTGATACTGATGAAGTCTGCAGGAAATAAGAAACAAAGTACTGGGAGCATCCAGTGATTCCCTTTGCCACTGCACCAATCCGAGTACTTCTGCTCATCCATTATTCTAGTGATAGACTTCATCATAACTAAGTTGTCCAATCACTGTGACTATCATCAACCCTAAATTGAAAAGTGCTGTGCAAAACCTCTGCTCGGTAACAAAAAAGTGATATAACAATGTATATAATTTCACCAAAACAAACAGTAGTCTTACCGTGCTATCTCAACACTGTGTGTGGACCAACTGTTGAAGGCCTCTCCCTCATGTCTCTCCTCCTCTGAATCTCTGTTACTGGGTTTCGGATGTACAGCAACCACTTGCTGAGGCCGGGGCGGATTGCGTGAGCTATTGGAAGCTGAGGAAGGTTGGGAGCGTTTGTGTTTAGGGGTGCTCTGATTTGAGTCGTACTCCTCGTCGGAGGTAGAGGTATAGTCAGAGCCTTTCTGTCGTCTCCTGGAGCCTTGGTAGCGTGAATTGGTTTGAGTTACAGATGATGAGGATAGAGAAGTAAGCAAAACAGGAGAGACAAAGAAATACCATCAAAGCACACCCGCAAGAAAATCCCTAGTTTTGCACCAAACTCGCCAGAACAAGAGACAGAAAATGTGTCTGTGGAAGTGCTCATATCTACAGCGGAATGTCTCAGATGTTTTTTCTGATTTATTACCAAATGAGTTTTCAAATCTATTTCCAAACTGAAATGAGCAAATAATAACTTCCACAGTAGAGTAGCTGAGTACCAAACAAGAACCGTACGATAAGAACAATGGGTTACATTACAGGGTTAGTATTGCAACCTTTATCATGTGCACAGTATCTTCATAGACTGTAAACTGTAAAGGCAAGATCCTCAAACTCTGTAGGAAAACACTGTGCAGATGAATAGTACCGCAGATTGAATGTAGATTATATTGGTGTTAATACAAGTCTTTTCAGTTCCCTTCTCCATAAAAGCTGCGGAAGTTCCAGTGTCATTTGATGAGTCATACAGGACAGGCTTATTAAAGCGTCAAACCAATTCAGCCCTGAGGTTGAATAACAGACCTTGTGATAAGTGCAAAAGTTCACATTTTAAAGGATGGGAATCAGCTAACATAAAGACGATCAATTGCCGATCCTTTCTTTAACTTACTTGACTGTGTTGCAGCACTGCTCTCCTTTCAAACAGCCTATTGTGCAGCATTACCAGGGTAGTTTAATGTATGAATGAAAACATTATTTGAGCACACAGCTGTGTAGTTCAGCCGCAGGGGTCGATATAACTTAGCATTATCTTTATCAAACAGTAGTTCAGCTTTTCTGTCATTCCAGCAGAGTGAGGTCTCTTCTCTAGTGGATAGCCTCCCCTTCATTTCAGAAGTCACATTCTGTCGTTAAACATTCAATCTTACATCAATAATTTAATCTTACAAATGTATTATATGAGTTTTGAATTTTTTTACCTGCAGATGGTTATAAGAGTAAAGATATTGTACTCTCAGTGATACAGCTGTGTGTGTGTGTCTGTTCAACTCACTTGCTGTACTGCTGGTGTATTTGGCACTGCTTGAACGTCCACGAGTTACTGGTGTCTTGTTGAGTGCTGCTTTCTGTGGCCTTTCTGCATGTTTAGGCCCCGAAACTGAGGCCCTGCTAACAGCGCCACTGCTAGACTCTGTGGTACGGCTGGAGTATCCTGCGATCTTGCCCGCCCACTGTGGGGTGGAAGAGGCCTCAGAGTCGCTGGGTGTGTTGAACGAGCCCGTCCTCTTACGAGGCATTGCCAGCATATCCCACCTGGAGAGTTTCTTGGTTTCCTGGGGCTGCTTAGCTGTGGTATTCCCTGCTTCCTGGGACAGCCTGTCTGTCTCAGTGCCCTCGTTGTCGGAGGCCTCGCCAAGACGAGCCCGCCGAAGCATAGACGCCCTGGTTGGTCTTGGTGCTGACAAGCTGTTGACCCGATTCAGAGCCAGGGAAACCCTGGAACTTTTGCCGTCCTCCTTCTGAAGGGGTACAGTGTATTTTTTACGGGTCTGGTGGTTGTTTGACTCCTGATCAGAGTAACGTAAACTGGAGCTCTGAGGGTCATCACTTAGTTCTGTGGAGCCATATTTCTCAGAACTACGTCTTAGTCCGAGTGGCCTCCTGACAGACTCAGGCTTATAGTTGTTGTTTGTTGGCTGAGAGCGCCGCTTTTCTGACATACGATCAGAAGTAGAGGACTGGCTAGCCATACTAGCTGAAGACCTCTCCCTTTGGAAGCCACTAATAGAAGGGATTGTATTAAGTGTGTTTGGCCTAGTCTTGTTGCTCTGCTGGCTGACTGTGCTTGAGGTGTCCATATCAGACTCCCCAGAAAGGGAGTCCATTATGGGAGAAGGGGTGGATTCTGTTTGCAGCTTTGCCTCCAGAAAAGCCAGAACATCTTCTGTCTCTTTGAGGTAAGATTGAGTGTCCTGATTGCAGGATCCCTGGAATGAGTCTAACTCTGGGTCTCTATTAGAAGGCTCACTGGAGATGTTTGGCAATCTGGCACTGCTAGGCCGATCCTTGGTGAAGCTCTCTTGTCTGATTAAGGAGGATACTGAGCCTTCCTTGGACTCAGGGCTCTGTGTCAGGACAGGAGCAGACATGCAATGTGCGACTTTCCCAGAGTCCTTATTACGACTCGGTTTGGTCAGAGTGGCCGTTGAGAAGATTTTGGTGGGATTTTTTCCCTCGATTGTAGTAGAGATAGGTTTTGAGTCTCCATGTTCGGGTTTGGCCACAGCCTCTTCTGACCCAATGTAGAATGATGTTGACTTGACTAGGAGACTGGGCTTGTCCTCATTTTTCTTCTCTTCTGTGTCTGACAGCAGTTTCCTCCTCTGCTCTACAATAGAACCATCATCAGACTTGCTGGCATCACTCAGACTGTCAGGCTCCACGTCATCTTGTACTGATAACCTGTGAACATCATCCTGAGAACTGGGGGCCAACATGCTATTCTCCTCTACATCAAATGTGGAATGCGGGTCATAATGAACATGAATGCTGGGAGCTGGAATGTCATTCTTCTCCCCCAGGGGAACCTGGGGCAGGATGCGTCGAGCTCGTAAACCTTCAGAGTCAGCACTGTCAGGGTTTCGGCTGAGTGTGGTCTTGTGAATGATTGTACCCCGTGCTACAGTGAAAAGGATTTAATACATATTAAAACACAAGATAGAACAGAATATATCACTCATTTACCAGGGTATCCAATTATCATTTCAAATAGACTCATGTCTCATCAGGTTGCTTACCTCCTCCTGACAGCTCCATCTGGGAAGGGACATCAAAGAGGCCAGAAGAAGGGCCAGAGTCTGTGTAGCTGTCTGCCAAGCTGGCCCAGCAAGACATCCACTTAGGAGCCCCCTGCCCCCTTAACACTGCACCTGCTGCCTGAACCTGCGTGAGAGAAAATACAACTTATTCAGAATCGTACAAATGATAAACATTAAACATATTGAAGAAAGCACATTTGATTATGATCCGAATTGAACAGATTATGAAGAACAGTAGGAGATAGAACAGTGTGGTTGATGGGAACGTAGGTATTACAATAAAGACATTGATTTTTTTGTTCCTTTATATTTGGATGACAAAAAAAACAAAAACAGAGAAACCCAGAACATGTGAGAGGAGGCAAATCTAGAAAATCTAAAATCAAATGCACCAAAAAGGGGAAACACCAAGAAGGGCAAATCAAGACAGCGATTCATGCAGATTTGTCCATTTAAAAGTTTAAGGATTACTGACCCAACCTATTAATTAATTTTCATAGGAAATGGTGATTTTTAAATGATTGATTATTCCACTCTGAGCAGGAAGGTTTACCTTTACCAGACTATTTCCCTGTTCTGGAGCTGGCCTCACTTCCTCACAGCTACTCTGCCTATGCTGTTCCCTGCCCTGAACATTAACAGGCCTAAATGCTGAGGATGTTTCTGCTTCACTCTGGTTGGTTCGCTCTGGGCTGTCAACAACACCAAACACCTGTCAGGAACAAAGCATTGCAAGTAAATAAGGGCGAGATTTGAGGAATTGGGACTGCCAATGTCCATGGCTCATTCTGAAAGGGGTCTTGTCCCAAAAAACAGTTGAACCTGCTGAATTGCAGAGCCAACATGTTCTAATTGTTTCTCCACCAAGACAGGCAGCGGCTCAGAAATAATGTAGAAGGAGACTTGCCTGATCAATCTTGCTGCGTGCATCTTCAAGCTCTTTATCTTGGAGATCTGCTTCAATAGTGTAGGTTCCTGCATCACTCAAACTGTCTTCCTCTTCAGTCCTAGGGCCAACATGGGTGCTTTTGACTTCTGCACTCTGAGACGCCGGGGGCATCACTGGTACCTTGAGGGGAACAGGCTTGTGGATGGGAGAGGAAGTCTGGGGCAGATTGGAAGCTGTATTTGGAGGAGGGCTGGTCGACCTCTGATCAGACTTTGACACCACCATTCTTCCAGTTTGGGATTTTGTAGGTGGGGCAGATGTATTTTTCTCCAAGCTTGAAGAAGAGGTCTGCTTTTCTTGTTTGAGAAGTTCAGCAGTAAATTCCTGAGCAAGTTTGGATCTACGTCCCACACTATAAAAAGGCTTTACAGAAACATAAGAATTGCGGGACAGAGCACTGGAGCTTATCCGGACATCGGTCTTCTCCCTGCGTAGAGAACCAGCTCTTTGGGGGCCAGTGGAAGCGGGACTTTTGAGTGGGACAGTGTAACGTTGGGTTGAGGGAGTGGTAGATGCTGCAGGCAGGACTGGGCTTGAGCTTTTTCTTGTCCTCTCCAGCTGAACCCTGAGGTTTGAAGGATCAGGTGGGGGATTGTTACTGTTGAAGGACTGGGAACGCTTCTTTCTTGGGTTATCATCAAAGAATTCGATGACAAAGGCTTTGTGAGGGTCAGTGTTGCTAACACTGGAAAGGGCCTGAGACTCTGGAGGACAGTATGAGTTGGGCGCCTCAGAGTCAGAGGAGGTGAATCCCTGTGTATGGGAGGCTCTCTGGGATTGTGGCGACATCTTGGACCCAATCTGAGATTCTGATTGGAGAAAATCATCTCCATTGATTTCAGGATCCTCTGAATCACTCTGACTGCCATTTTCATGGAGGTCTACTGCTGACAGAAGTAGAACACGTTAGATGCTAGCCCATTATCAATATTAAAGCACGTACTCTATATAAATGACTCACCCTTGGTAATCTGTGATGGGTCACTGTTTGTTTTATACATGTCTTCAGCCTGTGACATTCGCCTCATCATGCTAGCATTGCTTTGGACCAGCCAGTCAGCAACCTTGCTTTCAGCTGACAAAACCTCAGTGGGTGTAGTCACAACCTCTGTGGAAGGTGGCTTGCACTGCTGGCGGAAAGAGAACTTGGTCACATGGTCCTTGATCTTCATTTTGCCCGGTGTGCATTCATCAAATTCGATGGTGAAGGAGGCATGGCTTTGGACCACGGGAGGTGTGGGGGTGGAGGGAACACGCTGAGAGGGATCTGGAGTATCTTTTGTCGGAACCTCGTGAATCTGCAACTCTGGTTTCTTAGGAGTCAGCTGCTGGAGCTCTTTTGTCGGGATCTCAAAGCAGCTTTGCTCCCGGCGGTACGAGAAGATGGACTTGGTCTGACATTCAGACTGAGAGCTGCTGCCTTCATATCTGGACACATCTTTGACACGCTCTGTTAGAAGAATATGAGATAAGAGTAAATACACCTGCATTAGTGGTGATGGTTCAACATACTGTATCCCAATCATGGTAATAAATAAGTACAGAAGGAATACCATTAATAATAAAAGCATATCTATAGGATATGACATTTTGTTTGTAGTTCCTCCATCTAAACCTAAAATCTATGCATCCAAAGAAATTGATTGAGATTGGGACTGTTGATCGCTGAACCTTGGAGGCACAAATTAAATTAAGTTTTTGGCTGCCAGTTGCACTCTGGGTGCCAGTTGGACTTGGCCAGATATCACTTTAGGAGCTCAGAGTCCAGTGGAGGGTAGCTGAGCAGGAATAATCTGTTACAACCCAGGCAACATGAGGCAAACAATCACCCTTCCTCCCCCTTCCTGCAGCTTAGAGGGTCATAATCCATCACGAGGCAGACAGGACTGCCCATTGGCCTGGCATAGTGTGTTCTGGCTAATGGTCCACAACTGGCAGCCAGTGATCTGCTTTCGGCTCAACAACATCCGTCTCTGAGCGACGAACAAAGGACATCAAATAGCAATGCCAACGAAAGCCTTTAATTTCAAATTAGGTTCTAATTCACAGAATGAAACATGTACAATCAAGTATATTGCAGATACATCATAATTGTGTAAAAAGCCAGTGGCTTAGCACACGTTAATAAAACCTTCTCTGACCTGGAGGCTCCTGTTCAGTTAATTTTCCAACTCGGTTTATCTTTTTGTTGGCAGGGTCGTCATCCTCCCCCCACCAGGATGGTTGGCCATAGAGTGGAGTCGGCTTCGATATGAGAGGATCTGTTGTGGCAGCTAAGACAAACGCACAAACCCATACATACTCATATCAGTAGGCACATGGATCCAGTAAGGCACCAGGGGGAAAGGCACAAGCAAACAAGGAGCTGGATGTTTGAAGACTCTTCTATTAATGAGACAATATGTTTGATTTAGGCACATGATAAATACAATGTTGTGTCTAGGTCTTGTCTTAGCATCAAAAACTAAATTTGATACAACAATGGAATAACATGGAGACAGTAGAAAGGGTATGATACAGACTGGATCACACATGTCACAAAAACATAATCCTTCTCACAGGTCGGGAGGAAGTTAATCCTAATCTTAGAATGAGAAGACAAAACAATACTAGCTAAAGGATATCCAGTACTTCCATGAAGTGGCTTTTTGCAGATAATGTCACACTGCTTGCACACTAATCAATGTACAGTGTATATTTAAAAGTGCAACCAGGGAGACAAGTAATCTTACTCATGCCATAGCTGAACTAGCCTCTGGCTGACCGGTCTACAGAGGCCAGCCAGCCTGCAGGGTGCTAATCAGATAACCTAAATGCTGGCTGTCATCCTAATAGATGGGATGAACAAACTATCTGGAGTTTATCGTGGAGACAAGCATCAGAACAATTTCACCACTGTTGCCATGGACACATAATAAGACTTCAACACATCTGAGTGGGATATTAGCAAATCATTTCCCTTAATCAAATCTTCCATAAATAACGTGGGTGAGCGTCACAACTAAAGTGGACTGAGCACAGGGCTGAATGACGATGAATTTATTATCTGGTTACAATGAGTAAAGACAATCAAAAGCTCATGAAAGAACAGAACTAAGGCTGCAATGACTTTTTGTTTTATTAATTAATCTATTGATTATTTCATGATTAGTCAATTGATCCTTTGGTTAACTTACCAACAAATAAAAACCACAACTTCTACCATTAATCTTTACTTTAGTCGAAGCATTATCACAAAAAAGTGAATAATTCCATACAAAGGTATCTATCATTTATACAAATATTCATATGTCCAACGGAAATTCAGCCCAACATTAACAGTGCAAAACATGATTTTAAGGCATCTTTCACTTCACTTCACACACCCCACGTCTCCCCCTCAAACATGAGCGTGTTGCAAGAGTCAACTCACGCTTGTGGGACACCAGAGATGTTTTAAAAGTCTTTGTTCAGTTTTCTGTACCTCAGTACAGAAATGAAAGTCCCAGCTGCTCTGGGCAGACACACGCCGAGCCAAACCAAGCTGAGCCAAGTCAGCACGTTTGCATGGAAATAAACATTTTTAGTGTTATGTTCTGAATGTGTGGGAGTGGGAGCCGCCATCATTGATGATAAATGGAACCAGCGTGACGTATTCCACGCAAAACGATATATTAATATAACCAATGAAATACATTACGTCAACACGTTGTTTCAGCTCTAGTGAGAATCAGTACTAGATTTGTGTAGATGAAACAAACCCAGAATAACCAACCATTGAACTGGTGTGTAGACAAAATAAGGAAACAAGGTCAAGGTCTCCAGTCAAACAAATTCAGCCAAAGAGAACTCATTTGCATTAAGTCAACAGAGATATGCCTGGTCAGCCTGGTTGTGCAGCAGGAGCTTTTTCCCAGTATGAAGACAATGGCAATAGACATTGTAACGTGTGATTCTTTAATTAACCTATTAGAGACCAAAGATTGTTCCTGTGAGCTATAGCACTTCTTCATCAACACAAATAATATAACACGATCTACTATCTTACAACAAACGTGTGAAACATGTTCCGCTTTCTTTTCTGTACCACACTATCAAACACAATCTTAAGTTGTCTCACTGGACAACTGGGTCACACAGGGCAAGCTGCTGTCACACTGCAGACAGTACTGTAACTCAAATTAACCCGGTTCAGTAGTTTGCAGTCTCAGGTTTACAGCATCTCTGTGGTGAGCTTTCAGCTGCAGGAGATATAGCGACAATCCCATCCAAGAGACTTCTTGCTACAGTAAAAGTTTCTTAATGTTCTGCAGTAAAATTACACATTTGTAAGGCACTCTGAGGGATATGAATACATGCTGGAAAAGTGCTATTTTAAGCACTGGTTGTAGTTTTGCTCAAAGGGGGGATTACATGGCAGAAAGCGCAGGGATTGCTAAATCAACAACAGCTGGAATAGGTTTGGTCAGTGTGAATGAACTTCATTCACAAAGTGCTTCTCCTACTACTAACTAACAATTCTGCCACTGTTGCAGATGCTGTAGGAAATAGGATTTGCTAAGCACAGCTTGGAGCTGAGAAGGCCTGAGAGCCACTGGAAATATTAGCATCAGCTATAAATCTGCCACCATCTGCACAGAGAGAGGAACCAACTTAGCACCAAAGCCTTCACACCTTTTTAATTCTTGACACATTTAGAAACGTCATGGGCGTGCTTAACAAAAATCCCCATGTCTTGTCAGTTGAGAGGCATGGCTGACAAAGATAAGACTGCCTGATCTTAACTTTTCACTCCTCAGCTTGTTTGGCGTGACTTTACTCATGTACACTCAAACTGCCAACTCTGAGATGTCTCAATCTATTCCTTCACCCACTGCTCACATTGAAGCCAAATCTCACAACAGGGAAGTTGTTAAAGGTTAGGTTGTTTGTTTGTTTCCCACGTCTGTTCGGTCAGGGTAGACATTTCTCTCTATAGTTGGCAGAGGGGATGTGAACAAACGCCAGAAGAAGATATCACCAAAGACAGTCTATAGGATGTAAATAAATATGTAGTGTGCGGTTTACTCTGTGACAAGTGAGGACAAAGACAGTTTCTGCTGCAAAATCTGAATCTGTCCTCGTATTCTGCTGTTACCTGGAAAAGAATATTGCAGGGAAACAAAGAGGGTATTGCGTTGCATACCTTTGGAAGACATTGAGTCAGTTTTGCTAAGGCAAACTGCAGACAGAATAACTTCAAGGCCTTTGTAAGGATTGTTAGTGACCCAGATTAATTTCCACGTGGGGACATCTGTGTTATTTTTGAAACAGACTTGAAGAGACCCGGACCTTCCGTTTAATAAAAGAAGCCACAGGGGTCTTATCATGGGATCTAGAGCCAAATTCCTGCAACAAAGGTGGACCTATAAACTTCGTCTTGCTCCTCTTATACAGCAAGATAAAGTAACCTACTTCTAAATCCGTGATGGAGTATGCATGGATTGTTTACCTGTGAGTGAGTGGGCTTTTCGTTCCCCCCTGTCCTGTTTGACATTGGAAACACCATCTTTGCTCCTCTCTGAGCTCTGGAACTGATGTCTGTCCTTCCCCTTGGCCTCCAGGGCTTTTGTACCAAGCTGCAACTGGCTGGTGTACTTCTCATGCTGCACACAGAGGCAGAAGGGAAACAGGATGTGAGGAACCTCCCGACAACAATAAGCACAGATGTCATTGTCCTTACACATACACCTTAAGGAAGAATATCCTCCACGTTTATTCCTATTGTTAGCAATGCATACCATCTAGAAGTTCCATTCAGTTTTTGTAATTAATTAACGATAAGAAATTTGAAAATTACAATACGCATTTCTCCATTAAAAGAACAGATCAATAGGAAATGATAAATTATTAGTTGATGCCTTTTTTGTTTAGAATTTACACGCTGTGACATTGTGTAGCATCA
Source organism: Macroramphosus scolopax (assembly GCA_901007825.1). Taxonomy (NCBI): domain Eukaryota; kingdom Metazoa; phylum Chordata; class Actinopteri; order Syngnathiformes; family Centriscidae; genus Macroramphosus; species Macroramphosus scolopax. Next base: position 44,152 of record CAAKHC010015162.1, read on the forward strand.
TGTATTAGCTTTAGCGTGTTTTGTAATTAGAAAACAAAGGACACAAAAGCAGGTTACTAATATACTCGGTATCAACGAAGGAATTAAAAAAAGGAATTTGAGACATCAAACTCTCTTAGCAGTTATCCAATCTGTCCTGTTGGCAAAGATCGGTGTGATCAACAGGACTCGTGTGCTTTATAGCGACTTAAAAGCACTAAATGTTCTATTGGTTTCAAAGTCAACTGAAAGTTGTGTTTTGACAGTAGGAAAACAATGCAAAGAATGTCGCCAATTTAGTGGTATTGTGACAGACTCTAATAACTACTAGGAATGGAAATTGTAAAAATCAATTCACATTTTATTGAAATTGTATGAATAGTTTTAAAATGGATCATTGCTAAAACACAATACTTACTTTAAGAGCTTCCTCTGGGACTTTGTGTTGACTCTTCTCCAGGATGTACACATGAGCATGTGCAGCACAAGTTAAAGTACAAAAACATACTGGATTTGATAACATGTCTACATTCTCAGTTCAGTGCTTAGGGACATACAATCAAGAAGATGATTGTTGCCACAGGGACTTACTAAAACAAACCTGCTGCACAACTCTGCTGCCTGAAGTGAGACCAGTATGCAGCTGGTAATGTTTCCACTCATTTCCACCTTCTTATTAGGAGAGTAAAAACACCTTTGAGCGAGCACGAAGGAGGGAGCAGATAAGCAGTCAAGATCTGTTGCAATTCAAACAAACTCATATCGTCAGCAATGCACTCTTTGAAGGTAAAACACTGCATGCTGGAAACATTGTGTTCAGTTCTGGTAACAAAAGCTCCTGAATTTCTCTCTACTCAGTTTTCCCCCCTGTTATCTAAACTAAATTCCAACACTCATGGGCTTCATGCCCTTGGAGTCAAAGGTTGAAGCAGATTTTCAGTCCACATTTGACTATAATCTAAAACCCATGACTGAAAAACCATTGGGGATTAAAATGCCAATGGAGTGAAAGACCACAGAGGGAAAATGTACAAAAATTGTGACTCAAAAGCTGCCCGGCTCATTTAAGCCAGGGCTGCTGATCACCAACTTAAATGGGAGTAGAAAGAAGGAGCATTATGAAATCAAACCAAACAAATCACATAACAATAAGGTAAAACTTAAATTCACAATATTAAAAAAGGATATCATAACCGAAGCGAATGATATCTGAAAGCTTGAGGGTGATGTATGTCTGGTCTGGGATTCTGAGGTCATTCACGAATGTCTGCAAAACAGAGAAACATAACATCAATTGATTAATTATTAATTAAGTAAGTGTGTTGCCTCACATGTGATAGGCTCTCTAATTCTTTTAAGGTGCTTTTTTTCCAATTGGCCCTTTTCCAATTGAGACTTAATCTGCCAGCACATTAAAAACCCTGATGAGATTATGTTGTTATGCAATGGCTTTCTCACCTTTCGTAGAAAGCTTAATGGCAGGGTGCATGTGCAGCCACAAATAAATACGTACAAACTCACGTGCAACTTGGACTTAAGTTGTTGATCAATTAAGATATCCTCCGCAAACACTAAGCAACTAATGAGAGAGGTTTATGTTTATCCTTAGATCTCTAAATGTGAAGAAACACAGGGCTAACGGCGGACAGGAGAAAGATTGAAAGACCAGATTTTATTCAGTTCACACTAAATGAGGATAATTGTTGAAACAGCCATGATGAATTACCGTTATAGGTCCTTGCACAGTTCTGCTCTGATTAGTTTGGCTGCTGTAACCAAAGCCAAGAGAAACTCTCTGTGAGAACAATGAACGTTTTCTTTCACTGCTCAACTGGTTCCATTGGAATAATGAAGACGCAACAGAGTATTGAGAGGAGAGAGGGGGGCTACAGGGTTAGGGAAAGAATTGGAAGAATAAAAAGGTCCAGAGCCGCAAGAAAACGTAGCCTCCCGATTGCCACTGTTCGACAAACTGTGCCAATCCTTGGTAAACACTCCAGACTGGAGCCTAGAGGTCTTCACAGGTCCAAATATTAGTGCGCAAACCAAGTCCCAGAAATATACAACCTGGAACCCAACTGGACCAGTCTAATATTTGAAAGATGTGACACAGACCTGTGCACAACGCAGAAAACTCAGACCCGACCGAAGCCTCCGGGGAGACAGTGGCTGGCTCCTGTATCACTCTGGGCCGAGCCAGGTTGTCTGACACTAGAGGTGGACTCACTCACCCCATTCAAGCTGCCCAAGTCTTTCACCAAGTGCTCGTCCCTGATTGGGTCGTAGTTGATCACAGCATGCTGTTTGTCCACACTGCGAGACTGAAAAGGAGAAAGAAACTAGTTAACGTGGTGACAGTATGATTCGGAAATCAGGAGACGAGAATGGATTAAAAAAATTACCTTCCTATGTGTATACCAACAAACACACCTATAATACTGCGGTACGGCAGGCTAACAAGTTGTAAAGGTTCCTCCTCTTAATAGTCCATCCTTATCTCCCACTCACCTTGTGCACAAGGTCAACCTGCCCTAAACAGGGGGAAATGTGCTTACATCTAAAAATGCTTTCATCAACTACACGCAAACTTTGCGAGTGATTCAGCCTGACTCACTCTTCCCTCTCTCTGCTCATTAGCCATTCAGGGCCCCTGCATCTAAAAAAATCTAAGACTGAGGGTGACTGCCAAACTCATTTGAAAAATTACCACCGCCCTTCAATGGTCCATTTATTCGGTTGCAATAAGCTCTTCCACACCAACTACTAACTGGGATAAACAGAGTTCACAGGCTATGTGTACTGTCTTTGTTGTCCTTTCAACTCAGACTCAGGCTAAATCTTGTACATGCAGTGGAAGGTTAGTTAAGCAGTTTACCCACTTGATTAGGTTAACTGTGCAGCAGCATTAACAATTACACATTCATAAGTCAACGGCCCTCAGCTGTGCAGCTGTTTGATGACTGTGCCCATGTCACCAGAGAAAACATGTTAGCTGTGGCAATAGGAAACAGTAAATACAACTCCGAGTCAACATGTGGTCAGTATGAATGTACGAGACATGTGCTGTAATTACTGCCCCCGGAGAAACAGACATTCACACGCCAGTTGTTATGGAAAGTCCAAACATTCAAGTCGATGCTATTTGATATGACTTCACTCAGACTCAATCTCTGCTTTACACGCCAAACAGGATTGTCACAGTTAACGACATTTCACTCTGGTTAGACTGGAAAAATGCATTGCAATTCAAACAAAAACAAATCAAAAGGTTAAAGACACTTTGAAGCATAAACTGCTTGGAAGCCAAGTAAGGAAGCGGTCTTGAGCACTTAAGCAGAGCAACAGAAAAGTCTGCATCATTTCAGAATGGAAGAAGCTGAGGTTTTTCCTGGATCCGGCTACGCCTCAAGTTGGACATGAGTAACGTTCCAGTCTGACCAAACTCTGTGGTTGGCAAGGATCTGAGCATAACGTACGGACTAAAGGAAGTATAAACAACTTCTGAGGCAACATTCTTCTCTCACTGGCCTGACTACAGAGTGAGGAGAACATGAAGAAAATGTGAGGAATATGAGTGTACAAAGAGCACAAAGAAATTCTGTTTTGACACACGGCATGGAAAACAACACGTGGAATGCTTCAGCAGTGTTTGAGGTCATTGTTTGAAAGGCCGTCATGGGCAACTTTGTTAGAAAGCACCGTCACCAGGTTACACACGCATAGCATGCCAGAGCCTCTGGCGGTTGTTTCACCCATTTATGTGACTGGCTGTGGTGTCAGACACCAGTGCAGAGTAATAAAGGCCCTAATAAATTATCGTGAAGAGCAGTTAGATTTCATATGACACTGCTGGTCCTGCATGTGCTAATGTGAACCTCTCTAACTTTGTAAGCGAGTGAGTGCACACTCTCAGAAACCCTTCAGCATACAAGGGCACACACCTGCAGCATTAGCTCGCAATCATCCCGGCCAACAAAGATCATCTCCCGTGGTAACCGGTGGCGTGTGCCGGAGCTGCTGATCAGAAACCATGATGTCACACTCATTCTGGGGCCAAGAGTCAGGATCTTCCTTGCATCCTACGGAAAGAAAATGATTAAAAGAGCATAACAAAACAATTAAAAGAGCATAAAAGAAACCTGTCGGGGTGCATAACTGCACTGTTTGAGGTTGCATTCAGGAGGCATGATCAAAAGTCAATATGTGTGTTTTATGAGAGTCAACAAACAATTAGCAGAGGCTTTTCTAAAGGCGAGCTTAAATGTAGAGATTACTGAGGGGAAGTTCTCATCTCAACTAAGTAAGACCTGTTTATCCAACCAATTCCGGTCTGACAGTTGCAATGCAATTAAATATCCCCTTTAAGCGTATTTGCGTGCTAGTGAGTCAGCCAGGTAAGACACAGACAGGTTTCTTAAAGCGTGTCTACAATCGCAGACGCTTACATAAAATAGTAAGCAGAGGCTTATTTAAACTTCCTCCTTAACTGTGTTGTTTAATGAAGCATGCTGGGAAACCTGTTACAATATGCCGCCTTTCAGGAACGTTAGCTAACATTTAAACTTGCACCTCGTTCTGTACCTTGGCCAACTTAAATAGCCAGATATTCACTTTATAGCTTGAATTACAACATATGTATTGTCTGGAAGGGGAAACAACATTGTTTTAAAGTATAGCAGCGACTATTGTTGGGATTGTACGGTTGTTTAGCTTTAGTAAGCCTCCGGCCGCCACGAAACAAGCTTTTAACAATGATTCGCTGACGACAATAACGTACCTTTAACGCCTTCTCCGTCTTACTCCTGAATGAAGCCAGTGTTTAACGTCCTACAATCAATTTAACACGAGAAATTAACACGTATACTAAGAACACCAGGTAACGCTGGGCAGGTAAATGTCGTTCACACCCTCTTTTTCCTCGGGGACGGGGAGTGACAACCGGCCGAAACTCTCCTCTTCTCCCGATACGATGACGTCGGTTGACAAGTCCCATCAAATGCATTATGAGACTGGCAATAGTCAGAGATCTCACTCTGTCCGGCTTCCGGGTGCAGAAAAAGCCCCAATATATTTCCAATATTAGAAATAGCAATATGCTTATATTATACCAATAACAACATATTGAGCGTATGTGTGAGGATTTGTTTCGTCTTTGTTCTATTACATTGTTCTGTTTTGTGCATATAATAAAATAAAACACAAGATAAGAAATATACAATAAAATAAAAACGCATAAACGGAATGAAAGCTATAGAAGAACAATTGATAAGTCTGTCAATCATGTCACAACCAACAAAAATCTTTCTTCATTACTTATCAATTAGAGATATTTATATATCTTATAAACTTAATTATCATAAGTATTTGTGTTTTTATATATACATCAGTTGAGTATAATGACTATAATATATGTACTAGTATTTAGGTGCATATTTACAGACCATGCCTGACCAACGGGTGATTCATCTTCATTTTGATAAACGATCTTTGTCTCCATTGGCTGCAGTCAGGAGTTTGTTTATCCTGCTTCACGGTACCACAGCCGGGACAGACACCTGACAGGACGACTGAAGTGAGAAGTTATAAAATATCTATCAACTATGACAACAACCTAAATCAGTTGCTTTTCTGAGTCAGGGAATATAGGGAATTTGAGAATTAAAACAATGTTGATTTATTGTTGTTGAAGAATGCCGTGTATATTAATGTGGATCTTATTGATAACAGTTGACTTTTAGTTTTCCCAATTAAAAAAGGAAATTAAAGTCAGTTCATTCCTTTGCTCCCAATAAACAATCAAACCAAACCACTGCGATGTTGTTGTGTTGGAAAATAAGGTCGACATTATACAGCTAGATGGCGCTCTTGTTCAAATTACCGTATTTCATCTCAAATTCAATTTGGATCCTCAAAGGGAAATTGTGTTGCTTTTTAAACGCCTCTAGATATTAAATATTTACTTATTAAGTTAGTAATTATTTGATTAATCCCATTTAACACTGAAGACATTTTACTGTGTTCTCCTGTCAATGTCAAGATAAGACCAAGTCTCTCTACTAACAGAATCTTTAGTCATATGACATAAGTACCTGAGCAGTATGACATAGTAATATTATGTGTTCTACTTATTGAAAATGATTACTTTTGAGATACTAAGTCATATTTTTGAGACGGCTTCTCATTAGTTTAAAACGGTTTTCTCATTATAATGACTTGTTTTTTAATCAAGGTGGCAGAAATTGCTTCCATTAATAATGTTTTACTTGTTTCGTAAATAAAAAGCTGATTCTACTGAGTTCTGTTGGGTATACCCTCCCCTGCGTCATCAAGGGGCATGTAGTCAACAACATGAACCAGTTTCTATGTGACCTGTGTCCCACTGATCTAAATCTTCCCACCCTCATCAGAAGCAACCTGCTCTTTCAGTAAATCAAGACTCCAGTTCCTGTCACCAACACAATGAACCAGAAGTGGAACTTGTTCCATGAATTACATTTATGTGTTGCACTGTGAAAGTCACAGGTGTATATAATCATCTAATTAATGCCTGAATTCGATTTAGCTGCTTCACTTCAGGATCCAGATAATGTTTTGCAGGCTTTTGGCTTATGCTTTGTTCAAATAATAGGGCAATTAAGCTATTGCAACATCCACTCACAACATCCAAGTCGTTCCCAGTCAAGGAGTCAGTAAAAGTCAGTGTTCAAGGAGATTAAAGTCACATTTACTGGAAACAAGTTGAGTTTTCCTGTGATGTGAAATCGTTTCACAGGTTATAAAGATGGGAATTTGTCCTACTTCATGCCCAAATGACATGAATGCAGCATTGGCCTGATGGGACACTAATTAAAATAATTAATATTAATAGTAACCATGGTACTTTTCCCAATATGACAAGTCAAAATACCTGCTGTGAAAAATGTCTATCCTCTGAAAAACCAGGAAGAAATACTTTTGAATGTTTCATCTTCTTGAGCTGCACAATGTTTTAAATTTAAAGACATTTCACACGGCATTGACTGACTGTGTCATCCATCATGTAATGCTTTTGCTGTCAGTTGTGTTTTTATAATGCATATCGCACTGTGTGAAGCAGCATGAGTACTGCCAGTGTCAATGAGCGTGACACTGTGAACCCTCTAGAGCCACTGTTGCAGTCTCAGTCACATCAGGGAACAAAGAATAACATTTCTCTATACTTATAAATAATAGAATTAATTTGAGTATCCTATCATATGCCTTTTAAAATAAACCACATAGCCATTTCATCAGACATTGATGTAAAAAATATAGGGTACATCCTCATGTGTAGTTGCTGCCCCTTTTTAAAAGATTCTTACTTGTCTGCTTTTGTACAGCTTTATAATTCTTATCGTTTCAATAAACCGCATAAGCCATAATAATTTAATCTGACACAACAGTAACACTGCCTGACGTTTCAGTTTCTATCAGTGGAAGCTGCTCTGTGTTTTAGCATAATCCTGTGACAGGAAAGCAGAAGAGAGCTCTAACTTGCAGGGTGTGTGTTTGTGTTTGTGTGTGTTACTCACACAACCCTACAACACCCAGGGGAGGCCGGTGGCAGAGCTGTAGGTGTGTTTTGGGGAGTGCAGCTGGAGTCAGGCGAGGTATCGTTGTCAGGTGAACGCCACAGTGGGCCAAACCTCGGCTTCGCTGTGTGGCGCTGTGCCTTGCATCTGGCCAAAGACAGACTGTGAGCTCTGGCTGTCAACATCTGCTCCAGAGACTGTACCATCTGCCTGAGGCCCTGAGGGGAGCATCTTTCCTGTCTCAGACCAGCTGCAGAGCCCCAGACATGGACCCCGAGCAGTCCTGCAGAGACCGAGAACACAGCCACGACACAGTCAGAGCTGCTGAGTGCTGGAGCATTTGTCTCACAAAGTATAAATGCCCAATTCCTGCTCATACTGATTACATTTACTACCAGGAGGCAGACGGTAAAGGTACAGTATACTGTTGCTGACAGTTGCATCTTAGAGGATCTCGTAGATGTGGATAGTTTTCATTGCATCTTAAGTGACCGTGTATTAAAAGAGAAAATTAAAGTTAATTTGTGTTTTCTTTTCCTGGTAACTCAACATTGTATATGTATATGCAAAGCAATTATTATATATCACAATAGTGTTTATGCACATGTTCTATTCTCTTTGCAACACATTAAAGTGTCCAGGTCTACAAGTCTTTAAGATTTCATGATGAAAGATGAGTCTGCACAGATTATTGTTAAGACCATTTATTTCATAAATTTGAAAGAAACAAGTATAAACAGTGTACAAAGTTTATATTATTTGTTTACTAAAGCTGGTGTCCTCAGTCTCAGGAATATGGGAGGGCAGGTACAAAAAAAGTTGAAATAAAAAATAAAAAGTATAAAATGAATTTCCCTATTTTCAGAAGGTGACAGTGAAGGGAGAGTGTGCATAGAAATAAGATAACAATCAGATTTAAAAAAAAAAAAAAAAGAAGTTTGCAAACGATTGAAGTGAAAACAATATCATAAAAACCGTTACATTCAATAACGCATGATGCACTTTTGAAATATGATTATCTGTCATCTTAAAAATACAGAGGCATTTAGGGAAACCTCTCATCACCCTTTGAAAGTTTCAGTTCCCGAGAGTCTCCGTTCAGCCTCAGCCATGTGTAAAAAGGGACCAATCATTCAAACAAGCAATTCTTGTTTTATTTGTATCCACAACATTTGAATTTTACATTAGAAAATAAGCTAATTTAGTCTTTACCAACCACAAATACAAATAAGAGTCCAAATACAATCATTCTAGGGCAGCAAAGTGCATATCATTGGCACAGTAAAACTCATTTTAGTCAATGCTGGTCTCATATAAATAACTAAGAAACTCGTGATGGGACACCAGTCCCCAAAATAAGCAAATCAAAGATGGATTTTCCCTGGAAGCCCAGTTTGTTTTCCTAAAGAAATGTATTATGTTAAAGCGACCTCATTGAGGCTGCAGTGATGCACTGGGTGGAAAACACCCAATACTGTACAAGGAGGAAAAACCCTGAAGAAGAGAAGAAGTCTGAAGGGTCAGCACGGACTGGGGTGCCTGACTGATCCAGATCAGAGGGAAAGCAGGAGGTAATGCCGCAGCATTGAGACAGGAAGGCAACAGGAACTAGAAGCACTTTCTTCAGGGGGCTTTGTATCTGAACAGGAAAACTGGGGTTCTCGTATTCTCAGTAACTCTGATCACAGTTGTGACGGACAGCTTTCAATAATAAATCGATCGGCATTCTTTACACGTCTGTCATTCCTAATTTTTTTTAATGTATTGCACAATTGATTCATCAGACTCACTGCGGTGTTGCATGATAATACAGCGATTGGTGTCTGCTTTTGCATCACGGTAGTGGAAGTCAGACGATGGCATTTCAGTCGTAAGAGAGGAGAATCAGCGGTGTGTTACAACAGGGGAAGTGTGCAGAGAGATCGACTTTATTTGATACATTCACTTGTGTAGCCAAGAATGTCTTGACGGCCTGGTCTGAATGATATTTTAATTGTTCAGAAGTGTTGGAGAGAAAAACATCGACAAGCAACAAACTCCTTTGTCCACATGTTGTTTTGGGGCCTATTTTTCTAGAGGAAATGGTTCATATTCAATTATATATTTTCAATACTAAGTGGCCCTTTTTGAAATTCATAGCAGTGACCTAATTGTTGCACAACATAACTGCATTTCCCCATTCGTCATGGTGTATGGATGCCTGCTCGGTATACAACATAACAACCAGGAAATGCAGGATAGCGTTAACCCTCTGCGGTTGGGCTTCAAAGGCCAAACACAACAACCACAGTTCTATTAGTTTTGTCTTTTCTTTCTTCCCGTAAAACACAACTTGGAGATTGTAAGGTTACATCCACCAATGGTATCTGCAGACATTGTTGGGAGGACGGGGCAGTGGCCCCAGTCTTTTGAGAGTGCATCCGGGTGGGGAGAGGGGAGATGGTGGGACCAGAGGAATGTATGAGAGTCGCTTAGGCCGTCCCACTGGCGGAGTAGGAGAATTGGGGGAAGTGGGGTCTCCGCTCGCTGTCGAAAGACTCCATGCTGTCATCTGGGGATGGAGGGGAAAGGGTTAGTTTGTTGGTGGTCGACTGTTCGTACAAGGTGTGAACGTACTCAGGATTCATTGAGATCCGATCACTCAGACCACATGAGGAGGGGATCCGGCCCACATAAGGTCATATCCATTTGACTGACTAGGCACCGGAAAAGGGTCGTTGCATTCCACCTGTCTATCTATCTTGTCTGTCTGTAGCTCTTATTTCACTTCTTACATGATCACATCCACTGTATTTATATTCTATAAAATGTATTGTGTGTATCTCCTTAAAAGCAACAAAATATTGTGGAAAAAAAAAGATTTCAGGTAACATGTAATCAACACACTGGCTGTCGTTCACACAGGATGAGCTAGTGAAGTATGATACTCCGTTTTAATGGCACTGGATCTCCAGGAGAGGGCAGACTGCTCTTGAGGGAGCTGGGTAAAGCTTCCTGAATAGTTTCTCTTCTCACACTAATGAGCTTCCAAAAACGACCTCTTGTCTCATCACAGGAACGCAGTACAATGCACAAAGAAAGCTCTTCAGTTTAAAAGAAAATTCATTGAGAATTCAATAATGAATAAAAGTTGTCTTCACATCATACGTGAGGCTGCATTGAGAATATTGTAGGTATGTACATGTGAAGTGCATCGTTTGGATCTACCTTGTCCGGGTGGCGTAATAGTGATGGTCTGTGCAGTGAACTCCTCGTCAAAATATCGTGTGTCCGTCTCCGAGGTAACTTGGGGCTTAAAAGGCGGGACCAGCTGTTTGCGGGGAAGAGACACAAACATATCAGCACGGTCGTTTAGTTCGGTAGCAGTTGTTGCGTGTGACGACAATCTACGACTTTACAATGTGACATGTCAACATCTCTGAAACTGACCTTCTTCTCATAAACGTCTTGCCATTCGATGCCGGCAAAGAACTTGTGCTGCATGATTTCCTTTGCATCATCAGGACCGCCACCTAACCTGGGGGACAGATATGAAAGCAGATATTAGGATGCATTACGGAGGATCAAGATGAATAAATATGTAAACTTGTAAACAGTGCTATCTGCTAGTTTCCAGGTATTTTATCACATGAAGATCCTACTAATATTGTTTTATATGTTCACAGTGGGGGCGCCTAACCTCTGCATTGGGTCTTTCTTGAGGAGTCCGGAGAGCAGCGAGCGCGCCTCGGGACCAAGCGTCCGTGGGAAGCGGATGTCTTCCATGAGGATGAGCTCAAACAGCTTCTCGTGGTCCTGGTTGTAGAAAGGCAGTCTGCCGCACATCATCTCGTACATCACCACCCCAAGACCCCACCAGTCCACAGCACGGCCATAGTCATTGTCTTCTAGCACCTAGGAGATTGAGAGTAGCAAGTAAATTGTACACATTTCGTATATATTTCATATTTAATGCAAGACTGCATATTCATACAGGTAATTCCATGCTATGGTTCAACCAATAGGTTGGCGTTGTGACATGAGAAGCCTGTGAAGACAGCAGCTCTTTCAGGCTGAATACACAAATCCTTAGGCATCCGTGTTGTCCACCCAATCACCTGCCGTCCCCCCTGACCTGGGGTTTTGGGGCAGGCCCAGCCAACATTGACTCACATCTCACATTAGGAGCAAGGATAGTGTTTCCCCTGGAGCCCTGCATATTTAATCACCACAGGACCTTCCACACAAACACAAACACACATACAGATCAACAAGCAGCAGAGGTGTGGGTCACTTAAATAAGCAAATGTGGGCGACAAACAGAGACCTCACAAAACAAACTGCCAAAAGAACACAACCATAGTCACAGAGAGAGAAATATTTGTTCTTATAATTTTTATAAGAAATAGCAAGACTTTTTTGAGCAGTTCTTAATGAGACAAACTCCTTCAGTGTTGTGCTTACTGAACAGCGCAACCTGTTGCATGACTAATGTGCTGCTGAGCACAGTTGCTCCAAGGTCTCTGGGGACATGTACTGGATTCTACCTCTCCAGGCGGATGTTGAAGGTGAAATCAAGACAAGGAGAACAGTCTGTTCTCTTAACGCTCAAGCAGCGTGATGCTAGCACTTCAGACCTAAGAATAGCAACTTTAATAAAAAGACGTGGGTGGATTAATAGAATTAGATATGGACACAACAGGGCACAGGCCAGAGGTGAGGGTCCTGGAAAACAGATGGACAGATATCTCCGTAAAAGGAACAAAACGTCCACGCGTGTGCACGCGCGCAGCTGCATATATGTCTGTGGTCACTCCGCTTGGCGCTGCGGTGAGTGCTGAGCATCGAGGAGGAGGACTGGGAGGGCAAGGGGAGTAACGTGAAGCCGGCGTGGGGCTAGGATTACTGGGCCGTCTCTATTTCCAGCGCTGCTGTCGTGTGATTCACACCGTGCGACAGCTGGGCCCGCAGCTGCCCCATATATGTAGAAGAGTGCCACAGCTGTGAGGCTGCCAGGAGCGCAGGAGCCAAGCTCATCCCTCATATACGTAACCAGGACTGCTTGCCTGCTTGGGCCCCAGCCCCAAACTAATACTGTTACGCAGCCCCAAAGGAGTAGCGATGGGTAGGACAGAAAGGGAAGAGATAGAGGTTTGAAGACACAACACTTGCTGCTGTTGCGAGTCTCTACAGATTTTTCTTGCTTGAAGTTCTGCTCTGACAGTGATTCATCTTCAAAGCTTGTAAATTCAGATCAGTTTTAGTTGCTAGATTAAACTTGTCCACATTTCTCTTAGCCAATTCCCTCAGCAGAAAATGCCTTTCTTCTTGTAACTACTTAATAAAAGTGACAGAGTGAATTTGTCCCACTCCATACTCGGGAGACAAGCTGGTCGGGCTTTGCAGATTGGGTCTCTCCCTCCCCCCTGTTCTGGGTGGAATATTCCCAGACGTTACAGCATTCCTGTGCAGCTCACACAACAAGGTCATTGTTTACTGCAGAACAACCTGTAACACTGCCTGGCCTGCACTCCATAGAGACGCTAGCCAGCGACCCTGTTGCTATGGTAACACCCCCTGATGTCTCCCTGCTCTCCGCTGGAGCTGTCATACACAGGGCTTCTCTGTAGAGAAGAGAGGCTGGCTCGGAAGAGCTCAGGATGGACAGGTGTGGCTCTGCAGAATTTCTTATTTTTTTTTTATGTATTATTCAAACATATACAGTTTGTGAAGGTGTGAGGGAGCAAATATGCAGTTGGTAAGCCAACCCAGCCATAATGTCCGGGTGCTCCTGGTTTGAGGGAGGTTCGGTCTGACTGATGGAAATGTCAGGCATGTGTTTCAATACGGCAGCCTGAAGGACTGCAGCCGAGCAAGCTTACACTGGTTCTGGCTCTGCCTTGGTCAGGTGAGGCATTGCGGAAGCAGTGGGGCTGTGGCGCGCCTGATGCCACACAACAGCTGTGGCCAATGTGGTTTTGTTTTCCAGGGGTGGAAGCTCACGTTTACTGCGAGGCTGCCTGCCAATCAACCCTCCTCCTCCCCCGGGCAGAAAATTCCAAATAGAGGCTAAAAACAACGATAAGACAACTGTGTCAACATGGACACCCTTCAACCGGAATACGTTTTTACACCAACAGGCGAGGGGTTAGCTTGTGTTCTTCCTCTCATGTACACGCCGCCCACACACAATGCAATATCAAGTTTCACAGCCCACTCCAACACTTGTCATACCTGCACGCCTTAGGGAGAAGCCACACCCCTTCCGATACAACAAATATGAGAGCAGGCTGCCCTGCCCTGGGCACACGGCACACTCATTAACTGACAAACTGTGGCTGGAGATTAGAAAGGCATTTAGGACAGCTGCCCTTTCTCCCACATGCTTCTTGTCCACTGATGTCCAACAACACACGCTGCATTTTTGTTTGGGGTCTCACATGTAGGGCTCCACATTTACTCTAATCTTAATGATTTATTTATTTCCCTTTACGCTAAAAATATACATCTGAAAATAATGATGGGTGACAAATTGATATAAAGAAAAGGATGAAATTGGTGTAGAAATATTGGGAATGCAGAAGCTTCAATACAGAACAAAGGGATCCCTGAATGTATGAGTGTAAGTTGAGCGTATCAACTATGTCACATGAAAGAAAGATTGTTTCTGTTGTCGTTACCTCAGGTGCAAGGTACTCTGGTGTCCCACAGAAGGTTTTCATAGTGGCGCCATCTTTGATCCCCTCCTTACACAGGCCAAAATCTGTAATCTTTATGTGTCCATCTTTATCCAGCATGAGGTTTTCCAGCTGTGTGGGAGAGAGAACAGGAGACATTAGCTTCTTTATAAAAATGGGGAAGTCATGGTAACCAAGAATATCATTCTGGGAAACATTGGGGGAAGTTAATTCACAAATTCAGTGGTTGAAACCTAATTCATCAAACACCGGTGAATTGTTATGTAATTTATATTTACTTCCCTGTTTCCAGAGGCATTTCTCTCTTTTTCTTAAAATACCGAATTTGGCCCCACATCTGGAAATAACAACCCACGTTGTTCTTATGTAAACCCTTATATGGTCGGTTGTCTTTTCTGTATCATCTACAGTGGGCCTTCTGATGGAGTGGTAGCATGTCTTTAATACTTTTTCAGCAGTAAAATAAGGAATTACCATAACAAAATGAAATAATTATTTTTCAATGCATCAAGTTTTTACACCTCTGCCCAGTGTAAAGTTTTCTTGTGACTCATTTTGGATATTTTCTCATTTAGTTTTACTATTCACAAGCTGAAAATGTACATTTGAATAGGTGGACAGACAGCTGTGATTAAATGTGCAGGTTAAGTGACCGAAAGACCTAAAGGATGTGCATCACGCAGTCTCAAGACTTGTGGTGTCATGGCCTTTTAATATCCGTGTCCTCGCTCCGTCTCTGTCTCTCTTAGTTAAAGTCACCTGGCAGCTGCAGCTCACACGTGGCCAGCAGTGCCTGGTCAGAGTCAGCACATCCTCCAATCCTGCTACCCAGGCATTTTCAAGAGAACCCTAGCAAGCTGGGAGCCTGCATCATAAACCCAAGGGAGAGAGGGAAGGAAGGAGGGAGGAAGAGAGTCCTATGCTGACCTGGCTGGATACAGTTTTATCAGATTGAAGTAGTCGGCCTACAGATGCCAATTGCACCACCCCACAGCCCACTTTAAGCCAAACATGTCCCATCAGTTCGCAGCATCCATCACTGAACTCCTCTTTAGAGTTTTGTCTATTTGTTTATGTAAAAAACTCATAAAGCAGCAGCTTTGCAACTTTATTTTAGTACGATACAGGACATGTCCTCTGTGAACTATAGTGCACTGCAACCTGCATGTAAAATGATTTCAACTTCACACGAAGTGCACAAATACCAACAACTGAGAACCCTTTCTGTGTACTATAATTGGAGGTGTGGCAATGTTGAAATAGGACTGGGGGTTATTTCTGTCTAGCTGACAGCAGACCGAGCCTCCCTCCAGCTGCAGTGAGATCCGGAGACTGATCAGGTGGAGGCAGATCAATAGGCCTTGGCCCCTGCCACTGGTCTGGATGGAGGCATATCCTATTTGTATCCTTCCAGGGGGAGAAAGTCAAAAAGAGAGGAGGCAGTTTTGCATCGCAAGAAGGGAGGGTGTGAATGTCTACAGGGACAGTCCACTAATCTGTCCAGTCAGTTGTCAGATGTCAATTCCGATTTCAGCAAACAAACGAGAACGTAGCAAATGCAGACGAACTGAAAAATATGGTGGTTCGCTAGTTGTTGTCGTTTTGTGAGTCCGGTCGGGGGAAATCAGCATCGAGCCACGCCAGTTTTTCAGGGCTGCTCAGAAGTACCTACACCTACAGGTATTCATTACCCACCTTCAGATCTCGATAGACCACGTTTCTTTCAGCATGCAGGTAGTCCAACGCTGACACTATCTCTGCGCCATAGAACTGTGCCCGCTCCTCTGAGAATACCCGGTCCCTTGACAAGTGGAAGAAAAGCTGAAGAAAAATAGGGGAGATTGACAGCAAAGAGGCAGCGGGTTGGTTATTCCAGGGATGTTAGAAACAGTGACACAGTTTAAGTTCCCAAGTAGTCCGTATTATATTCACTGTTACAGGTGATAATATCTTACCTCACCACCGTTTGCATACTCCATGACAAAGCACAAGCGGTCATGTGTTTGGAAGGAGTATTTTAATCCCTGCAAACAGAGAAGAAGAACTTGCTGAAGCTTCCAGCTAATTCAAAGGGAAGCTGGCATTTAAACGGACAACTGTAAAGCATCACAACGGATATTGCAGCATGGCTGCTCAAGCTATATTTCCAATCTTAAGTCTAATAAGAAACCCATGATAAAAACTACAGCATAGTATATCCAGTGTTCTGGAGCTTTTGAACAACTGCTATATGGCAAACATTGGTTCCATTCATTGCACTGAGCACATCGCATTATGTGTCGCCCCGCCTACCACTTATTATGAAGGAGCTTTTCAGTGCAACCCACCTCAGACTTATAGAGAAAGGGTTAATTGATAAGAAAGGATGTCCCGTGTTGCTATAAAAAGGCCTGGCGGGCGACTGCAGCCTTTGTAGGCACAGCTCTTCAAACATTCCTGGTAAAAATGCCCTATTTTTCTGAATGGACGCGACTGAGCTGGATTGAACAGGCTACCAAGGATCTGTGCATGTTAAAATAAGGTTTGGATTAGGTATCTGAAGGGGATCCTTACTGTCAAGAACGGGTGCTTTGAATTCTGGAGGACTCTGTTCTCTGTGAGTGTGTGCGCCACTTCATCCTGAAAAAAAATCCACAATGAGTGTTTGTGCAACTTCCACAATGGCTATCCATTTAGGTATCAGCCATTGCTCCAACTGTCCTCCCCCTACTGTGTTTTTTCCCTTTACTTTCCCATTGGCAACCACTCACTTTTGCTACGATCACCTCCTTTTTTAGGATCTTCATGGCGTAGTAGCGTCCTGTGGCCTTCTCCTTTACCAGGATAACTTTGCCAAAAGTGCCTTTTCCCAGGAGTTTGAGGTATTCAAAGTCATGCATAGTCTGGAGAGCCAGAGGACAGAAAGTGGCATTTGGTTACAAACAGGAGCTCTAACGAACTCAAGCTCCAACTAGCCGAGACACACAATCCCACTGACAACAACACAGAAGCATTTAAGGCACCATTTCAACCTACCATGCAATTTCCACCCGGCTAATGGTTTGGCCTATATGTGGTTGTGTCTCAGTTAACCTTTGACCCCAGTGCTAACGAGAATGTTAGAAATGGTTGTGTGAGGGACATTCTATCCGGTGGCCTTGGACCTTCATGTCATGACTCATAAGGGGGTTGGGGCACCTGGTGGACATGCTATCTCGTGCTAAGCCACCTATGGCTGATGTTGGGAAAGTAAAAGAAGCTGAGGAGAGGCGATGGAA
This sequence comes from Macroramphosus scolopax, assembly GCA_901007825.1. Taxonomy (NCBI): domain Eukaryota; kingdom Metazoa; phylum Chordata; class Actinopteri; order Syngnathiformes; family Centriscidae; genus Macroramphosus; species Macroramphosus scolopax. The sequence continues at coordinate 61,615 of CAAKHC010015162.1, forward strand.
GGAGGGCTTAAGTGGAGTTAGTGAGAGTAATGGTCAACTTGGAAGACAAGGACACACTTAGGTTGAGGAGGAAGTTTGAGTTTGGTTTATGTTAATGGTCAATAAGATATGTCAACATGCACAGCAGCGTGCAGAAGGGCCGTACCACTTTGTGTCTGGGTTTGGTCAGGTAGACCTCCATGTCCATGGGGTCCGGAGAGGAGTCCATCATCTCCTCCTCCTGTTTCTGGAGCCCTTCAGCCACTGCCTGGATGGCTTTAGTCCATTCTTCCCTGAGGAAGGCACAGGCAGCAGAAAGATTACATCAGCCAATATAACATCAGGGCCGTCAAGCAGCCCAATCACGTAATTGTCTTCTTATCAACAGGAAGGCAATTTCAAGTGCAAGTTCTGCCAATAGCCAGCGGACCTTGTGTGGGTGCATAACAATGATTAAATGTTTGTATGTGCTTCCACGTGTTAGAAAAACGGCTTTCTAGCAACAGGGACAAATACTCTGCATGTAAATGATTTGTCTTTTACTGCTCTGTTAGCTGAGAGTTGTGTGCTTCTCACTTGCCTCTCCTCGGGGGTCTCCACGTGAAAGGTGCGCTCGATGACAGTGGTCCACTGCAGGCAGCGGATGATAAATGTGTTGGGCTTGGGTCGTTCTGTCTTCATCAGCTGGCACTCTGACCATCGCCAGGGAGGGAGGGGTGAGGGACGGAGAGAAGGGCCAGTGTGTAGGGGAGCAGAGGGGAGAGACAGACCCACAGTTATAGCCATTTATCTTTATCGCCACCCTAACCGACACTGTTGGCCAATTTGGAAAATAACAGGTGCACTTTGGTGATGGAAATAACTGATCCTCAACTTGTGTCAGCCACTTAAAACTTAACATTTCCTAATACGGATTTTGATACTGGTTTCAAATCTGTCTGGAATCAAGTAAGAATCTGTGTTCTTTCAGATGAATGAATGAATAAACAAGAAGCACGCTATGAAGAGCGAACACCTCCACCAGAGTTCTTCCTTGCTCCTGCCGAACTCTTATCTTAAACTATTGATTAGAAAACAAACTGATCTGTGACTAAAAGACTACAAAGAAGCGTCTCATGCCGTTACTATAGTTACTATCACTGTATAAAACACAGAGCGAGCACCAAGAGGGCACCGCATGGGCCTCATTAATCTTTAGCAGGCCTATGAAATCAGAGTCTGAGGTGACTTCAGGACAAATTTAAATGGATATATTTCATTGGGTTGAAACAGCTGCTTGCTATTTGCTAGCTACCTAAACAGGCGCTACCGTTACCGTAGCTTTGAGTGAGCAGATCAGCTAAAGCAAACATTTAGATGATCTGAACACATCAGTGTGGCCTTTTTTGGTTCATCATTTAAACCTCAAACACTTAAGAAACAAAGCTTGTACATGGACAGTTGTGACTGCAGTTATATCTGCAGGCAGCGTGATTCATACTTGACTTGTAGTCAGTCTGCAGAAGAATCTAAAAAAATCTAATAACTGAATTCAACAAAAACAGATTTTCATCTGCGCCTCCTTCGCATTAACATCTGTTCCAAAATGAAACTTGTCAGCTAATAAGTCAGAATCTGCCAGAAAATGTCTTCGGTCTGATAGATTGAGGACACGGGAGTAGTCGACCACCACTGAGTCCCAACATGGCTCTATCAGGGTGAATCTGCAATCCAGCTGCTGCACCCTCGTCAGCAGCTACGCACCATGTGTCCTCTGCGGTGGGGTTACGTAGTGACAAAAAAACAAAGCCTGCGCTGATGGAGACAGTGCCTCACAGCAGAATTCAGATAAATACTTAAAGTCAGGCGGCTAATAGCCCCGATAACTCAAGAGTGTCGAGGAGGAAACATTGTGTTAAACAAACAGTATGCTGTCTAATTGCTGTGTTCAGTCATTTTCACAGCTGAGCACAGCAACTTTCTCTGATGTGAAGATAGAGTGGGCTGGGCTGCTCTGGGCAATTTGTGTTTTTATTTTCTGCCACTGTACAACAAGAGGGAGTTTTGGAAGACGAATACAGAGAACAAGGATGAAACCCAGCGTATTAACGTCAGGAGCCAGACATGCATGATCAGTGGCGTAGCTTGCAATTTGCCTCCGAGCGGCGGCCTGATTGCAAGAAGCATGCAGGCGCGGGGGAGATGATAGTACAGCCAGTTTGCTAATGTTTATATTCATAATCATTTAAAGTGACATACAATGATAAATAGATAGTTGGTCATAATAATAGAGACTTTCCACTTTTATACCTTTATATCTTCCGTATGTGGACGAGTTTTTATAAACTACTCCTAATAATTACATTCACTGTAGGTAAAAGGTGGAGATAAATGTTTGTGACCGTAATTGTAACAATAATGAAACTAAAACAAGATTGCTGTTAACAACAACTGCTTCCAAGAAACGGAGGCGGAAAAAATGCAGCGGCTTCTCTGCATCAGATACTTACGTGCTACGGAGAAGTTATTTAAGGGGGTTTCCAGCTGGTCAACATCTTGCGGTCGCTCTTTGTAGCCAATAAATGTACCATCACTCTTCAGGAGAAAATACCTTGGCCTCCAGGTCTTGATGTATTCTCCTGATATGACAAAAGAGAGTAAAAGGATTTCAACATTAAAAGGAGAACATGTATTCATTTATTAATTAAAGACTTTCAGAGAGTTTCAATCAAAAAAAATGCAAGTTTTTAGCACATCCTTTAAAATACATATTGTGTTTTAATGAAAAAACAGTGTAGCTCCGTCTCCTCGTGTGTCACGTCCCAGGTGCTAAAACCATTTCCTGCAATATAATAATTACTATGCTGTTGTAGCGCTCCCTAAAATGACCATCTTGTCACCGCCTTTCTTTTAGTGTAGGTCAGCTGCAGGACAAACGCTGGTTTTAGTAGGAGTCAGGACCCTTTCACCTGCCCCGTCTGTCTCCATTCCAGCAGTCATTTGCACTCTGGAAAGATTCGCTGGACAGGAAGATGCCTTGATGTGAAGAGTAGACGTTTCAAATATAAGTCCATCAATGTTACCAGGGTAGAAAACAAAGCTTTATTCGCAAAAGTTATTTCAACTTAAACCCCCCGCCGCAGCCACTTTTCAATCAATGAGTTTGCAACAACAGCTTCATGTTCATCGAAGCCTCAATTTTATTTCTAGACAACATCCATAACCTCAAGCCATGCATGTCCATCCCATTTATTTAGGCACACCAGCATCACACGAATGATTCTCTGGTAGGCAGACAAAACTCCATCTCGCAATTTATTGCGGTGATGCTTCAGGAAATGTTGCACCAGATGTTGTGCAGACGGGGGGAAAAATAGCTTACATACCATAACAAGGCAGTGGCACACAGTGCAGTGGGACTTGAATATTTATACAGGAAAAGTGTAATTTATTTTTAAATATGGAGCTGGATATTAACCCCATGCGGAGACGTAGCAAGCTGTCCTTAATTGCCCCATTTCCTCCAACACAGAAGTGTGGCGTGCGTGCAGGGGAGACATAGGAGGTCTGTCAATATAAGCTTCTGTTACTCTTTTTTCAAACAGATTTGTGACTAATGAAATTGACACCAGATCAGTGTGAGGCAGCACAGACCAGACAGCAACTAGTAATATCTCCTCATTTTGTGTAATATTTAAAGAAAGGACGTACAATTTAAACTGATTGAATGTCACTCGCTAAGATGTATGAACTTCCTCCTTCCAGCTTCCCGTCTGAATTTGAGAAAGTGATGACATGAGCAACCAATCCTAATAGGATACACTCCATATGGCCCGTCTCTGTCGGGATAAAAGGAGGGCGGGAAAGGAAAAAGACACTTCAGAAAAGCACAGTCGTTCTGACATACAACGAGATGAAGGAGGCTTTTAAAAACATGTAACATCACCTTCCAGCGGAAATTTAAAACAGAATTAATTACATAAAAATATCCGATTCACTGGGACTATGAAGGTGGTGGCACCAATCACCACTCTAGATGAAACATCTGCCCCAGAGCACAATATACTTTACTCTTCAATCTAAAGCAGATGGCCAGTATTTTTCATCATGGCACAGGAGGTGATTTTTCATCCGCTTTTCTGCAGAGTAAGTGTTTTCACATCATTTAGAAATTAGCTTAACTTTGTCAACTGTCAGAGTGTCGTCTTCAAACTGAGCCTCTCATACTAGATGTGCTGTCCTAATTGAGCCGCACACCGGCAGGAATCCCTCACGCCTGTTTCAACGTAGCACAATTACCGTTATGAGTCGTTTGTTTTTTTAAAACCTACACGCCTAACCAATCAACTTCAGCGCATACATGTGCACGCCGGTCTCCAGAGATTCCCCATTGTGTTATTTATCAAAAGCCTTCACGACAACCGGACTTCCCTACTTCAGCACATTGAGGTCTGCAGACGTGGTTAGCATAAGAATCTGAATGATCAAAGCACAAAAGAGGTGAGATTACATGCAGTCATTCAAGCGCCAGCTCGGAATTAAACTAAAAGCCCTCTCAACACAAATGTAAGTTGTCTCAATTTTTCACACTGTGGACAAAAAAGTCTCCTGAGCCCTCGACGCGGAGCCTTGTTTTCCTCAGCTGAACCCCAGCTGGTGCCTCACTCTGTGGTCAGGTTTTGGCTGACCCATATACCCTGCTATAGTCCATGCCAGTGCACACTGAGGACAGTATGTGCACAATGCAGAGACAAAATAAAAAGCCCCCCACCTGACAGTGCAACACCAGATGAAGGCTAGACGTACACTGCATGCTGGTCTAGCCACTACAGACTAAACTTTCCGTTTATAAGTTTTGCTTTGGCAACAGAAATGCATCAAATCTCGTCCAGACTGAGTCATTTCTTATATTATAGCGTTCAGATTCTCTATGAGGCAGGTGTTTACGTGTATACATGTATGTGCTTGTGAGTAAATACATTTGTGTGTGTGTGTGTGTCTGTGCCTTGTAGGCGCTGGAATTTTTTTTTTGTGTCACAGATCACAACAACATATAGTTTAGAAGGCTCTGAGCTGTTCCTGCCGACCCCACCGATGCGCAGCACCCACCAGAAATAGGATTGGTCGTCAGACATGACGTGGCGGCTCAGCGAGACATTCACCCACACTGAGGTAGCCTCAGTCACATGGAAGTCAGCGAAGATGACAATGCCAGCTCACCATTCTATCTCCCTACACTATTCTAGCTACTGTCCTGGGCCTGAATTATGTAACGGTGATATAAAGGGCATTATGACATGTGTCTATGGACACTCTGGAGAGTGCCACACACAGCACATGGAGCAGTAAGCATGAAGGAATGTGACACTTGGGGTCTAAACCCTTCTTGAGATCAGTGCAACAGCTACTTCCATACTGTTACTTCAAAGAAAATCCCACACTTAGATGTAGAATGGCTAAACTGAGAACAGCTTTCATCCTTCCTTCTACATATTTGGATTTAAAAAGGATCTTATAGCACCAAGAAAAGCCAAAACCTCTACATGAGCACAGCGCATGCTTACAGTCCCACACGAATCAATAATGCCTTTAACTTATTGTTCCTTCAGTGGGATGTTTGAGCTTCACTGTGCAGAGTTTGACGCTAGGAGACACTTTTAACATTAACTTGCAAAAGAGGGAAAGTCTTACTTCTTCTTATGCAAATTACACAAGAGGAATTTTGTCACAAAAGCATCCGATGTTTAAACCTTATTCAATGCAGAATGCTTTTGTACATGTGATGTATGGTAGGGGAGGGTCTTCAACGTAAGCGTGCTCTTTCTAGACAGTAGGACATTGTGACTTCCTCGTCTGCGACCACAAAGCTGGTCACATGTCAACAATGGAAGCGGCCATATCCGGTTGTCTGTCTGTGTGTTTGTCTCCGCCACTCAGCAGTTCAACCCCCACAAACGACTGCATAAACAACAAACACGACCCTTGTCTGCTTCCTATTTAAAAGCCATTTCCCCTTTTTCTACTTTTATTCTTGTTTCCACACTGTGACTTTTCTCAGGCACTGATATGATGGGAAAGTGAAACTGACAGATATGCTTTCTGCATTTCACTGGCGGCACACAGGATGGTAAATATAGTGAAATGATTATATTACTAGATTGGCACAAAGTGTGTTATTCATCTATAACAGAGGCCAGAAAAATAAAACAAAATCAAATCTATTCGCTTGCTTAATATCTCAAACTTTTGATGTGGTAGCTTTGTATAAATTGTGTACAACTTGACTTCAATGCTTTGCAGAGTAGACCCTAAATACATCCTGTGTATAGTGTGAAACACAGTGGAGACTGCTGACAAAGGACAATGGGTCTCATAACAGAAGAGCCTTCTGCTTTAAGTCAGTTCATCATGACAGTGTTTCAGTAAACTAAATCCTTTTGATGTCAATGTGTTCTCCAAAACAGGAAACAAGCCAATATACAGACTGACCACAACCTAAATAAGATAAAAAAACCTGCTGCAATCATCTGCCTGTAACGGCCGTGACACTCGTAGGTATGAATAAAGACTAGATTAAATGGTCCGTATCACAGAATCAACGCTTCTGCAGTAAAAGTGAAGTGTGACAGGAGACATGTGGCTGAACTCAAGGCGACCGGGGGAAGGACAGAGGACTAGGAAGACTGATTTGACACCAGAAGAGAGATGAGAGAACTGGAAGGGATGGGGAAGCTTCACACTGTGCGAAGAGTTGTGCTGAGCAGAGTAGTGAGACAGATCACTACATATGTTCCTCACATATGTAAAGCTGCGAGTGTGTGTGTGTGTGTGTGTTTGTATGGGAGGAGCTGTCAGGGCCTGATAGAGTGTCTTTACATGACAAGCAGCTGCTGGAGTCTGGGATGCGCGCTGGGCAAAGTGGAAAATAATGAACGGAGAACCACTGCCAAAGAAAACAGAATTCATCTTTATTTGCCAACTGCTGCATGGCCCCGTGTGTGGACAGCTCCAGCCTGGCACTACCACACCCTCCATACCCCAAACACACACACATCAAGGTAAAGGGGGAAAGAACAGGTTCAGCCACAGCTGCACATGATGGAACGCTGCCTTGTTTGCTAATGCATGCGTGTGTGAGAATGATAAGTCCATGCATGATGGTTTGTGATCTGACACGGCGCCCCAACACAGTTTGCATGAGGTAAACCTCTGCTGTCGTACATCTCGGAAACATCATTAAAAGCTCATTCGATGAAACCCTTCTCCTCAGGATGCCGAACTGAAAGTGCAGCTTTACAAACCTAGAAGTTTTACCTGACTATATGAGTACGAGTAAAGGATTTAAATCCACAATAGTGCTTCCTTTCTGCAGGGAGGCCATTTGCAAGTCAACTTGGCTTAAGAGGCCTCGGCAGTAAGGGTTGTGGTGGTGCTGGGGGGCGATAAGTAAAAGGAAGAAATGCGGAAGGCTTTTGACTTGCGAAGGAGAGAGAAAGAGTGACAGAGTTTACTAGCTGTTTCCGAGGAGAGTCCTGCGCTGTTCGTCTACATGACAACGACAGGAATGTTGAGGTCCCAGCCGCTGTGGCTTGTTGGCTTTTAATAAGACACATCAAGCAGCATTCATTGTGCCGCCCCCAAAAGGAGACAGACAATACGTCTAAACTAAGAGTTCTACTGCATATCATCCCTTTTTTTCTTACCTGCTCCATCCTGTCCTTTTCCCCTTTGAAGGGTTTTAATAAGAATGCAAATACAATCTTAAAGCAGAGACGCTCACCTCAGTCATCATATCACAAAATACATGCACACTCCCACCGCATGCAGGTGAATGTGCATGTGCACGTGCACACGCGCGCACACACACACACACACACACAAAGGATGAGAGAAACTAGAGAGCGTCAGACAAAATGCGCCTCTCAGTGCCCACACCCAGTGGTTGGACTTCCTGAGGGGGCTGCTGTTGGGCTTTGTCCCCGTCTGGCCATTCATGGCTTGGGGATGAGAGGAAGGGAGCCAGTGGTAACTGCATGAACTGTGCATGTGTGTCTGTGTGAGCGGTGAGAATCGGATGAGGTTGGGGGGGTAGGCGGAGGTTGAGGATTAGGGAATTAGAACTCCAAAGCGAGGGAGGAGGGGGAGGGGGGTTGCGCCTTTTGTTGGTTTTTCCTCAGCTGCCCCTGCCATTCCTTCGGCCCTTTTCTGCCGTGTTCTGCCTGTAGGCTGCAGCTGCGGCCTGCCACCCTGTACCCTGCATCTCAATGAGCCACGGGCCGCCTGCTCCAGAGGAGTGGGGGCTCCCTGATGCAGGGGTCACCACTGAACTCCAGCAACCACCAGCTCTGCCTCTACCATCCTCTTCTCTGAGCCAGAGGTCTGAATTGGGCCTCTCGTGCTACCCATTTACCCATTTGCCCCTCTTGCTGCTTCCATATAAGGCAGTTCCAGGCTCACATGCCATCTTAAACAGTCCAGGAGTTTGGGCTCCTTCATTTTTCTCTCTCCATCACTTTATTTCTTCTTACATCCCCCTCCTCTCCAAACCTCTTTTGTTGGCGCTTCGCTCTCCCATGCAGCTGGATGTGGGACTCCACTGCCAGGGCTTTGGCAGCAGCATCAACAGGTTGCGGAGAAGGGCCCCCCGGCCTCCAATGTAGCCCTCTCTGTCTCTTCCCTTTACCCCTCTGTCTTTCTTTCTGTCACTGTGGCTGCTGCTGCTACCCCAACAGGAAAAAAGGAAGGGGGGTGCGATGGAGGCTGCCCCTCTTTCTCACGCTCGTAAGAAAGCCCTCACTTCTTCTCTGTGGTGAGTGACACCTGCTGATTACCATGGAGACACTGTGGGAAGTCCCCCCCTGCCACACTAGGGCTGAGATTTGCCCCCTCTCCCTGGGTAAACAAGCAGTCCATGGATTAGTTAACTGGGTTACTGCATGGCAAACAAATAAACCCACATTATTTAGAGCAAATTAGTGCCAATGAACTCTCAATGACCAGTGTAACATCTCACATCCACAAAGCAAGAATAAAGATCATCCTTTTTTTATACGGAGATGTACTTCTGTTGATAATGTCCGCAAGAACTTCCTGGATTGGCCACTGGATTATTTTCAAAATATATTCTGAGAACCAGAATTAGCTGATGTTGAAGATATAGTCAACTCTTAGTCTGCAGACAGCTGAGCATCCAGTTCAGCTCTCTGTCTCCCCTACCCTTCTTACAATGCAGAGAGATGCCAGTGAAGTGATTGATGTTGGAGACTGGGAGCTCTTTCGCTGGTCCAAAGCCACTTCCGCCATGGGACTGAGTTGTCAGCAGGGTCATTATCCTAGCAACAGGGTGGTGGGCCGATGGGCGGGTAGTGTGCACTGGAAGTGGGGAAAGACTAACAGAGGTTGAGCTGGAGGGGGCAGGCAGAGGCAAAGAATAAAAGGGGAGTTAAAGGAAACAAGGAGAAGAGGAAGAATGTGGGAGTAAAAATGGAAGAACACAAGAGGAAGGACAGAAAGAAACATGAAGGAAAGGGAGAGAGAGGGGGGGAGAGACAGAGCGCTGCCGAGCACCGCAGTTGTGCCGGGCAGGCTGACTCTGCACAGCAAAGTAAGCACACAGCAGGCTTGCCGTGTGAGCAGGCAAGTGGTGGAGGTGCCACCTCCCTCAGCATCCTGGTCCCCCCACCATGCCAGCCAGCCTGCCTGCCTGCCGACAGCTGCACCCCAGTAATTTACTTCTCTCCACCACATTTAGCAGGAAGACTGCTTCCCATTACCCAGAGCAGGGAGTCCTTGCTGATGGCCAGACACCCGGCCAGAGTGCTGGCTTCCCGGTGTGACACCCTCTGCTGCTGGACGCTGCCTACAGGGGCTCCATTCCCAGTTCTCTTTGGCACTTTAACTTTCACTGCTGATGACGAAATGGGTGATGTCCGTGTATTTAAACAACCAATGTTGGAGTTAACTGTTGTAAAGTTATTTTTTTCACATGCCGTCACAACTGGGCGAAATACAGATGTTTACAGGTGAAGTTGAATCGCATTGAAAATGGATGTTCTCATGATTGATTATATTTCTTTATTTAATTACTCATTACGAAGCATATTCACATTCAAATACCTAAACCAAACGAAATATCAGTATTATAGATTTTTGGAGTTGGGAATTTATGTTAGTAAGTTAACTTTGGCTAATGTTACTTGCCTCTAATTCAAACTAATTAAATAACGTGAATCACATGAATAAACCTTTAATACATTACCTTGCCTGTGAATGTGACTTATGCCCAAGTCGTTGTTTTGATTGAGAGGCCCATCGTGTCAGGAACTACACACTGTGCGTTTTAGTGCCTTTAAATTTAATTTTCCTATATAATAAAATCAAGATCCATCTACAGCGGCATTACTGATACACATCTGCTAATCAGATTTTTGAACATTGCATAATTTGTTACTTTAGAATACGTGCATATCGGTTCTGCACGTATGTGTGTGTGTGTGTGTGTACGTGCGCATGCATCAGTGTGCATTGTAGAGGTGTGTGGCCAATGACAACCATAATGAGGGGATGTGGAGGAGCCTGGGTGAGCCCAGCAGCTGAGCTGGCAGCCAGTCAAAATTCTGAAGTCCTGAGACTGTCAGCATTGCAGCATCATGAGACATTCTTAATCAGGTGGGTCTACTCCTTTGAAGAGCAGTTAACCGTGCGGGAAACGGCAAATTCCCTTGATGAGTTGTTACTAACTATTTCAAATCTAGAGGAATTCAGGCTGAATTGTTGTGGGCTTCGCTCACCAGGGGCACAAGATATTCAAAAGATTGAAAAAAATGTTTTAGCTAAACAGACTACTGTGTGTGCTGTTTTATAAAACCTTTGCTCTGCTTTCCCTCCCTCCCACTCCAGCTCAGTGTCTCATGCCCTCTACTGGACCACCAACAAGGTCTCGCTTGGAGGGGCAGCTCATGGGTGTCCTTCAGTTGCCTGACCAGCAAGAGAGCCAATCCGTTGATGAGCTCCAAAACAAACCATGAGAGGGTCTCTGTGGCACGTCACACACAACATCCATCCACTCTCCTGAGGCCGCATGGGTCACTGAGCAATGTTCTGGGAACATCACAAAGACACTGCTCAACTTCTGTCTCTCCTCTGCATCGTTCCCTCACTATCTCTAGTGGTGTGTTCTCTGATTTCCCTCCCTCCCTCCCACCCTCACTCCATCCCTCCCTTCATGAGCTGGAGCCAGCTGAGCGTGCTACCTAAATCCAACAGTTGTAGTGGCCTTCGTTAGCCTAACGAGGGGGCCGGCTCTTTATACTTGTCAGGGAGCAAATGAGTCAAACAAACAAGGGCCAGGGAAGAGGGGAGGACAAGCGAGAGCTGTTCTGTCGGGCTTCACTGGGTTCTTGGCCGCAGCGCTTCCCTGAAAACTAGGAAACCCACAATCTGCCTCTTTGATGTCTGATGATGCTCCGGCTTTGATGGAAACTTTGGAAAAACACACTTGCAAAAAGAAATAACATGCTTCCAGGCTTCTGTGGCCACTAGAGGCCGTAGGCACATTCAAAGTGTGTGTGTGTGTGTGTGCACACTGTGTGAAGGATCTAAAAGGGAAGTATCATTTGGGGACGCATAACAACTGCTTTTGATAGTTACTACAAAGTTACAGTATTTTTGCAAGCCTGTATTTGCGTCAGTGCTTAAGGGAAGAGGGTGATGTCCTTCTGGTAACGTGACTTCTAAATAAATACGCTTCACACTGTCCATACTCTCATTCATTTGCATATATTCGTGTCCATATACAAACTACTCCACTCCTGTTCTATTCAGCTGCTTTGGCTTGCATTCCCAAACCGTCCTTCCAAAACAGATAACCAAGTGAACAGCCACAACAACACATCGCAAGCGGTGTTCACAATCCAGACACCACAGAACAAGGCTTTACGGAGAAAGTATGAAGGTGTGTCCTTCAGAATGAGATCATCTCATTGAGTGCAGTCTGTCTGGAACAAACATATAGAGCACTCCAAGGCTGAGAATCTGGAGCTCCAATGACAGATTAGCTCTACAGGGTACTGGGGCACAAAGCTTGCTCTACTTTCTTTCAGGAGCCACCACATATTTTACATGTGCATGCTGAACATGACTGATCAGACCAGAATCAAAGGGCGCGAGAGTGGCATGGATGCACTCAGCTGATATGCTTCGGCTGCTGTGCCCTGCGCCTGTGACTGGCCCACCATGAAATCCATCCATCATGCAGCACCATTAAATAGGCATGACCGGAGGATGAGGCCACAGTTTAACGGTACCTGCCTCTGTTAAGACCCGTAAAAGACCAGGTCCGTGGAACACACACAAAATGTTGATGGAAATATGAAGGGCTATCTTTTGTAAAACATTAAATTGGTGTTTTGGGTGCACACATGGAAGTAATGAGCATGCTGAACACACTTAGAAGCGGTGTAAGCCATTTATTATTACGCCCACATGGAGATGTGAGTCACTTGGGTGGCGCCACCACACAAAAAACTCCACTCAAGGTGCAACAGGGGAGGATGGTGGATGAACGGGAGCTGCCAGGCTGAGTTGATGGACAGCAAGACAGTGCTACTGCAGGTTCACCTTCTGTGCAGTGGCTTTGGGGCAAAGACCGCATGACAGTGACGCGACACTAAAAGCCTTCCTGTCAAGGAGGCAGGCGGACGCCCTCCAATCAAAAGGCAGAGGCTCTGGGTGACATTTCACAGGGCACAGCTGCTGGGCTGCGACAGCATGCCAACTCACTGTTGCTGAAGGGTTGTTTGTTTAGTGTGTGTGTCACAACTAGATGAGTGTCACTGCTAGAGCTCATGTGTGAGCATACGCACATATGCATATGCACATTCACTGGCACACAACCTGGATGTTTTCTCACTGGTCACTATTTGACTGCTTGGTTTTATTTTTACAATGACTTTCTAGCAACATCTTTTGTGGTATAAGCGATGCTGACGGTGTGGAAGGTGGACCTGCGCAATTGCGTGACGTAGATAATACAAAGAAAACCAGACCAGACAATAGAAATAGAATGAGAATGAGTGACACTTCAGCTACCGTGCGAAAGCATTATTTGTGACACATTCTCTTCCACAGAGGGGATGTCCCTTTACTTGCAGTTCCCTGAACAGACATGGTAACATAGTTTGACACCGAAGGTTTGATGCGTAACAGAAATCGAATGCATGACTCAATCAACTTCGCTTGAAGATTTCCAAGAACGTTCTAACTTGTTACAGTATTGGACTCTACTCAACAGAGCTTCCGCTAAGGAATGACCAATAGCACCTAAAGATTCATCCTTGCAGGAAGGACCAGGGTGTGTCAGCCTGAGACCAGCTGAGCTGAACCAGGCTGACCCTTTTTCTAAAACAGCAGTCTGTTCTGCTCTTAGCCCAAGAAGTGAGGAGGGGGAGCCTGGGCTGAAGCACCACAGCGGCACTCTGTTCTAGAGTCCCAGGAACTGTCCTAGTGACCTGCTCCCATCACATTATCCTCTGAGTTAGAGTCACGGTTTCCACTCTTCCAGTAAAATCCTGTGCCTTGGCCCTGGAGCCGTCACTGGTTTAGGACAGGGTTCTTATCCTTTTTGCCCTTGGTGGTGGTGGATTGAGCCCTGTGAGGCAGCCGTAGAGTGAAGGCAGAGTTAGTTTGCACACATAAAGCGCTCAAAGCCAGCAGGTATGTGAGGAATGCCTCTTCGTCCAAACAACAGGACTTACGCTCAACACAGAGCCACGCCACGCAACACAGTACTGTCAGAACAGCTAAATGGGGCCCACTGGGGACTCTGCAACCGGGCGTCTCTTCATTTTATATACGCCTTGTTTGAATAGGTTTATCCAGTTTCCTTAACAAATCTGTCAATACTGTACTACTGTAAATTCTTGCCAAAACGCTTACGTCTACATGACAGTAATGCAGTTTTAACGTTTATTTGTATTTATATTTACGCCTGAAAACAAAAAGGAAAAATAAAATGCAGCAGTATTACATCCATCCAAGAACAATTTGATTTACGGTTAAATTAATTTCCCTTACATATTATGAAGAGAGGTATTATATCAATTTTGATTTGCATCTTCCTTAGAAAATTCTTCACGGCCGATATTCCCCCTGTTGACTGTAATCGTCCAACAAAACTGTGAGTTGTTTTCCGCTATTTCTTTTAAAATGGGGATTTTGCTGGCGAGCAAAGAACAACAATAACAAAATGCACAAGAAAACATCTGCAGTTATTCTCAACATCAATACCGAGCCAGAACTCCACAGTCTGTGCCTCCGTACTTTGTACTTGAAGAGACACCAGTGAGTCACTGTAGCGTGAAGGAGCAGCGGCTCTACTCACACCTCCCTTCGGATGTCTGAGCTTCTCAACCTCTCTATTGCCTGGTGCAGACTTAAGGATATTGAAATGTTAACTGATTTTAAAAACATGTTAGACCACGGACATAATGACAAAATTATTACCGTTTTAAATATTTTAATCTTAAGAGCACACACACCAGACGATTCAGTCCAAGACACAGGGCCACACACTTTAAAGTAGCGACAAGATTATTTCAGTCACGTCGTCACAATACAAGACCATTTTAGCAGATAAACGGTTCTGACCAGCAATGAATTAGGAACCATTGTCGGGATGGCAAATCAGACCCAAAATCAGCCTGATTATCCTGTAGTGTGCACAAGGCTTAAAGCCAGGCAACCCTATGACGGAAGCTCATTTATAACGCTTGTATCCGCGATCTAATTCATTTGGTCTCAACACAAATTTGTGACTTTAGGTGAGTGTTGGAATGTAAATTGACTTCTCCACAACAGTCCCGTGCAATGCCTGCATTACAACTGATGCTGCACTGATCCATTTGTTTACCTCATGCTCAATCTCACCCTCACTTGTGAGTACGACCCCGAGATACTTTCTGTCAATATACTGCCCCCTACTGGTTCGGAGTGTGGAGTACGACAGTGCTAGCTTGTTTTCAAAGTAACAATTTGCACCTTTAACCCAAAAGATTGCACGGCTGAGGTTTTGAGTGAATAAGGTGATGATTGCTTTCCTTCATCTTAATTACGTTTTAAACAAAAATAAACCATAACACATAAATCACAAGGGAAGTACAGTATCGTACCACGAATTACTGCTCCACTTGTCTTCAAGCACAGCAAAAGTACATTGACATGTTAAACCAAATACAATGCTTTAAAAATTATTTTAAATTACACTACAAGTGTAATTTGTTTATTTACCTCTTTTATGCAGCCAGCCCTCCTTGACGATCACCACATTGGTCATGTTGGTGGGCAGGGTGGAGGATCCAGGTTTCCCACAGTGAGAGTCACTTTGTTTCCGAAGCTTCCTTCACTCAGCCCTGTGTCGAAGGCTTGTGGTTATCTATTAGTTGAAGAAGAGTAAAAATTAGCCCGGTATTGAGGTGAAAGAGTTTTTCCACTTGTCTGAATATTAACCTTCAGGTCAACTCAGAGCAGAAGTAACGGCATCCATCCTGTCTTCGCACTTTATGACCCAGATAGGGGAGGATGTGCTTAAAGTCCCCCTCCAATCAAAAATGTGTTTTTCTCTATATTTGAGAATGATATACAGTGTGAGCAGAGTTTGACACCAGAAAGGTTGTTTTCACATTCATTGATTAAAGTGTACATTTTGCCAAAATCTGATTTTAACAATCGGGCCTACGAGCAAGATTTGTGACATCACAAATAGTTTGGAAGCCAATTGTGGTCTAGGATTCACATATACAAGTATGATATGGAAACGTTTAGCCTCCAGTGCACAAACACTGAGAATGACTATATACTCAATTATGAGACATCTCATGTCAGTTAAAAAATGAAAAATATTTGCACATTAGTATATGCTACATTTTTTAATGACGGAGAATGGGTAGGAGGTATTTTAAGGATTTTAATATTGCAATTCTGTCAACAGTCATCTGATCTGAACCCAAAGAGGAATACTTTCATTAGTTTTCAGCAACTGCACAGATTAAACAACTATAGACAATCATAAAAAAAACAACACTGGACCTTTTCATTCATGATTCTTAATGCCACCAAAACAGAAGCAAAAGAAAAATTTCTACAATTTCTATATACACAAATATCATATTGCAACAGGCAATTTCTGTCTATTGACTGAAGTCAATTTGCCTGCTGCCACTCCATCAGAGTAAGGCCATCAAAAGAGAGCTCTGTTTGACTGGCCTCAGCCAGCTCACTGGTGGGGACAATAACAGGAAGTGGATGTGACTATTGACAGACTACGAGTCATATCAGTACAGCCCCAGGCTCAAATACATGTGTCAGTGAATGTGTGATCAACACGTCTTTTACTGCCATTCTGTTACTTCCATCAATGAGCAAAAATTAGTTTATGAAGGAAGGGTTTATTTTTGCTCAGGGATTTTGTTTATTGCACTGGGTTTGTGGTGCTTGTGTCACACAGTCGACGTTGGAAAGATCTTGGAGAGGGTTTTGAGAAAGCACAATGAGTGCAATTCAAATCATAGATCACACAAACCATTGGATCCCTTCGGCATGTTAGTGTGTACTCTGTGACACAGGCACGCACACATTATATACAAATTGGGATACATCACACAAACAAACTTGAGCACACACACCGCAGCCAAAAAAGCAACACATGCACAAGAGCGGCTCTGGAGCCACAACAGAGCGCTGCTGTTTTAATGGGAGCGACCTGTTGCTACTGTGGCCTGTGTGGAAAAGCTGGGCTGCTGCCAGCCCTGCAGCCAGCAGCCACTGAATGAACTCAGTACCCTGACAGCGGGTCACATGGTCCTCAGGCCTCTGGGCCACTGCCTGCCTGCCTGCCTGCCTGCCTGCCTGCCTCACTGTCTGCCTGCCTCCCTGCCTGCCTGCCTGCCTGCCTGCCTGCCTCAATGTCTGCCTGCCTGCCTCACTGTCTGTCTGCCTGCCTGCCTGCCTGCTTCAATGTCTGCCTGCTTCACTGTCTGCCTCACTGTCTGCCTGCTGGCCTGCCTGGCTGGCTGTCAGTGCGGCTTTCAATCATTCATCTTTCTGGCTCCAACTCCGGGGGCTACCTCATTCAATGCAAATCAGTGTCATACAGCAAAGATGCCACACAGTGCGCCTGTCACTAACCCAGAGAGGACAGTCCCATGTGTCTATCGCAGGAAGCAGAAATTCAGGCCGACATCACCACACTACTTCCTTCATCACAGATCGATAGATACAAGTATGGTTTTGCTCCATTTTCTACTACTGCTCGCGTAAACAAGTGAGTCAGCAGCTGGTTTACAGTTTCAGAAGATGTAACATTTCACCTTAATATCAACAACAATTTGAAGAAATGAGAACGCCAAACATGCCCACCTGTCAAGACAGTTCCTTAATTGACATGTTGTGTTCAAATGCCAGACTGGAATCAGTATTGCTCAGCTCTACCATAGTGAGCCAAGTTCCTCTTTCAAGTTCCCTGTCAAATATAACCAAATGATAAAACTATTGTTGGTGGTTGACGTTGAACACCAAAACAAAGCTTGTATATACCCTTAAAAGTCAAATGGTCTCTTCTTTAAACCTGTGATGACATGAAGAGCAGCCCCTTTCTGTCTTAACTCAATGTGTTAGTTGTCTTGGAGTTTCAGACATGTATACACATACGTCTTTACATAGTTAATACTGAACTGACTGTTAACTAGAGCCACTAATAAACAAGCTAAATCAGAGACAAAAGTAATTTAGGGTGCAATATTTTCAGTGTCAAGTACAGTCATGTGATTGTGACGGTGGGCCACCATTAAAAGAAGTGTATCCTTCTCATTGATAATACATCTTAATTCAAGTGGCGCAAGCAGGGGGACAGGCACAATAAGTTTGACTGTGTACAGGCAAAATTTCAAACAACATTCCTCAGATTCTACATGCATCTGGTGGCACATTTGCGTCAACGGGACTGTATTGGGACTGGGTGGGAGGTGACTGGTATTTTCTAAATAGAGCAAGCAGTCACTGGCTGCATCATTACGCCAGCTTGTTGCGTACTCCTCTGGTCACATGCCATGTCCCCCTGAGTACACACAGGGACAGACGTAGTCTCATGACCAACAAAAACATTTTGACACTAAAGGTGTAATGGGTACAGCATGCCTGGGGACTTTGTACTCTGAGGAGCCTGTACAGGCACATGTAAGCCCCGGGGGGACTGAACCAAACAGAGAGTAATATCTATGTGAGATTAAGTTGATCATTCAATCTTAGTCCACTTAACCTGCTCAAATATACAAGCGGCCCTTTTAATGTCAACATCCACCACATCAATATACTTAACATCGCTCCTATTTGGATTAGCTTCTTTAAAAATAAACCCACATGAGAAAATGCCTGTAGTTAACATGATTTAGAGCAGACATGCATAGCTGTCAACATTGTAGGTGGCTTGATAACACTGAGACCTACTACCATGTTACAGCTAACCACATGCATTCTCTAACTGTACTGATTACAAGGGAGGACAATGAGAAAATAACACAATAACAGCCTGCTCTTAGGAGCTCCTAGAACACATTTTACAGTGGGACAACAAAAATGTTCCTTATGGTATCCTTAAAAGTGGGTGCAGCAGTGTTACAACACAACAGCAACGAGCTAGGAAAGCTAATGATACGTGTAAAAGTATTGTCTGGCAACACAGCCCTCACACAAACGAGTAAACAAACGCTGTGGTAGTTCATAACAATGAATGAGCTGCTCTCTTGTTGAGCTCATTTGTTTTCATTTGCCTCCTGGGCCATAAAATACAGGCAAAAAAACAGCTTTCTCGTACAGGGGAACCGTTAAAAGTAACATGACTGCAGATATTTTGGCCTGAGGGCTGTGTGCTCAAAAGTGGTCATTGTCAAAAATGAATGGCTAACATCTGAGGAGAGATTCACTGTTGCTTGTGGAAAATACAACACTATTTCGCTTTCAAACGCGTGTGTACCCTTGTCTTAAGTGCTAAAGTAACTTCGAGAGCAAACTGGAGTCAGGAAAGTACCTCATTTTAGGTTTGCATTTAGCGATAGAAAGGATATGGGGCCTAGCAGGGCAGCTTGGGTGAGAATAACCGCATCCCATGTAAGTACAATGGGGACATACCCTGTCTAGCTGTCGACCTCTTGTAGTTAACCATGCGAAGGAAACGCGGACATTTACCTGGACAGGAATTCAACAATGTGTCCGTCTCATTATAGTGAGCTGTTTCGGCGGTATATTAAGTTGATAAGTCCTTCAACAATCTGGACAAAAGTGCTCTCATTTACTCCGTTTCTCTTGCCTTTCTTCCACTACACCTCCCAAGCGCGCTGTCTGCAATGCCTCTGTGGCAGGCTGCTCTCCCGGGTCCTAGAGCCGACCGTTTATTATTGCAGGAGTAGTAGAGGGCTGTCACCGGTCCCATTGAAAAAAAAAACCTGCAGTCCTTCCATAGGGGCTGATGTGCATGGGCTTCTTGAACTTTGCGGTGCTCTGTTTCCAAACTGGGATCTGGGGACCCACAGAGCCCCATGTGATGCATCCGAGGGATCCTCAGTACAATGAAGCATGTCAAGAACTATCACATAAGATAATATACAATAGTGGCAGTTTTTGGTTCAGCTGTCTGGTAGTGATTTTGTTTAAATACTCTTTTCCAAAGTTCTATAATCAGCTGTAGTGGTGTAATAATTGTTTTATAAAATGTGAAAAATGGTGAAATAATTCACAATTGAATTAAATGAAGCACGTTTCATTCAGGTCAATACAGTTCAAAGAGATTCCAAGTAAACATTCAGAAAGAATGATGATAAAATGACATGTGAACAACTGAGGATATCCACTATTAAACAGTGCATCTGACGTTTCCCAAAAGTGGAAAAATAAATAACTAAAGGAGAAGCATGGACAGAAGGTGTGCTATTACTGCTGTGCAAATTGTATCAAGTCATTTTAGTGTTTTATGGCTAAAATCCAAAAAGATACAGCATAATAAGATAATAAAGCATATGTGACTTCATGCTCTAGTGAGCAAGTTTTAAAATCGGTATGAAAAATTGACAGGTAACCATGAGGAGTGCAGCCGTGGGTGTAATCTTGTGTTGCTTATTATCATTCAGGTAGCAGAGTTCATGATTTATGATTTGTTTACACCTGACTGCAGTGCATAACAGTAGCAAAGTCTGCTCTTGCAAGAAGAAGAAGAATAACAAGAAAAAAATCATGCGGTGGAAATGTCTTGAAGCCATCTAGTTCAGAATGAAACATCACTTTTAGGGTTTCTTCTTGAAGTGGCTATGGGATGCCCTACTTAACTTCACTAAACTGTACTATTACTTCACAACCACGTTTGCAACCTCTATTTCCTTGCTTTTATCCCGGCTGAAATGTAAAAAGTTTTTTTTATATGCTGATATCATTAGGAAATGTCAGTAGGTGGTCTTGTGTCACCAGGACACACAGCAACTTAAGTCACATAACATCAGGACAGCCAGTAAAGGAGATGACACGTTGTTTGCTTAAAAATGACTATGATGTAATTTTTTCAAGAGTCAGATTATTGCGCTGCGTATTCATGACAGTTTTACAGCTGTAATAGTCAGATAGACACGAAGCACTGCCGACCGGAGATGCAGGAGTTAAAACAGTTTAGGACAGGTACTGACAGGCCAGCTCAGTCTGTTTGAAAGAAGTCACAGATACTCGTTATTAAATGAAGCCCGCGGGTAAAGCTCTCAAAAACCTAATTTCTAGAGTCCTACAAATGTGTTTATTTACTGTGATTTATTCAAAGGGACATGAAATATACACCAATTATCTTTCTGACAGTCTAGGTTACCATCATTAATCTTAACCGGTGCGAATAAAACAGGTTATTGAGGTAAACTACATAAATATGTGTGATATAGATAGACATGTTTACCACAATAACTGATCAAAGTAATTAAAAGATATGGAGATCAAGGACAGCCGCCTGTGTTATCTCAGTGATGAAAAAAGCTCTGGCCTCTGCCCTCTGTCTCTCAGCCTCCACTGTTGTCATTTTCTTTGTCACGTACTCTGTAATGTGTTCCTCACTAGCTCCTTCGCATCAGTTTTGCCAAGCTGTTGCTGTCATACAAACAGATAAGACTGAGGGTTTCCCATATCTTCTGCTGTTGCTGTTCAGCGGTGCCCTCCGCCTCCCCCCAATTCTCCTCTGTCTCCTGCTCTTCTGCCTCTGGCCTGGTGATGGGAATGCTTATCCTGTTTGTTTGCAGGTTCAAAACAATAGTAACAAGATAAAAAAAAAAAACTTTCCAAAGATGCACTGTTTAGTTTGTGCGTTAATAATGTCTTCCCCATCAAAGATTCATCTGATCTTGTCTACTTGCAATATAAAGAATGCAACAAACCACAGGACTTCATGGGTTGTTAAAGGAGAATGGTCATTATGCAGCAGCAACAATTGGACACAGTAGGGCCGGAGGGCCATAACAGGGGGGAGGTGGGTAGTTGCAATATAGCATCTCCCGGCAACAGTGCTGTGCAATGTTGCTGGTACTATGGCATTACTTCCCAGGATGCTTATACTTGGTACTTAAATGTAGCTTAGCATGTAGCTTACGAGCAGCTTAGCCTACAGTCCTTAGTTTTTAACATCCAGAGTTATAGAGAACGATGGCATCCTGTCCTAAACGTCCTCTCTGATTATCATGCATAGAAGAAATACACACAAATCAAGCTGAGATAAGTCATTTTTATAGCTCAAAGATCACTATAACAAAATAACCTCAAAGGGCTTTTCAGTTTGCACAACACATCGTCTCAACTCCCCCCAAACCTCGCACATATACTGATAGGAATGTAAAACTAGTAAGATTGTGTTAAGTCAAGCACTTGTTGAAATCTTTACCATAACCAGGAAGTACTCAGAACCTTCAGTTAAGCATAAACAGTAGTATAACAAATACCCTTTTCACATACAAAGGCATCATTGGCTATGTCTTTACATAATCAGAAGTAAAAGAATTAAATATAATGTCCCAATTTCTTATTAAATGTAGTATATTGTTGGAATATTATTGTTGATGTTTTAGTGAACCCTGACCCTTTTTGTGAAGAAAATCTGCACTAGTTTTAATACTGTTGGGTACTTTAATTTAAACGATTGGTTATATATTTTGCATTTAAAATGTTAATCAGCAGAGTTACCATTGTTGCCAGATGAATTTAGTGAAGTTAAAATATAAAGCAGCATCAAATGAAAAAATAAAGCGCTTGGTGTTATTGTAGGGTGGAGTGCACAACAGCTGTTTCTTTACACTTAAATATGTAATAAAAGCATAAACCAATGAAAGAAGAAAGTATATTTCATGGGTATAAATCAATCCAAACTTGCTGAAGATGCCACCTACAGCACAATGCAGCTCATGCCCACCCCTCTGATGAGCCTCTGGTCCAGAGTGATGTGGTTCAACTGTGGCTGGATGGCTGGCTGGTTGGCTGGTCAGGCTACACTGGAATGTGGGGTCTTTTGTTTGCCTGAGAGAGGAGTGGGTCAGGGGGAGAATGCCATTGATGATTGCAGAGTGGAAGAATGAACCTCCAGGAAGTGTTCTCTCTCTCTGCCCACTCCCCCACTCTCATTCTCTCTCCATCTTTCTCTATCTTTTTTTCTGTGTGTGAGAACCTTCACCGGGCTGAGCCTCTCTCTCTGAGGCCGCGGTCCCTCGGCACAACCACTGCTTTGTCTTGCCCTGTGAACACACACCCCTCCTCTGCTGTGCGCCTAAGTTTGCCAGGGCCAGGAAAACACAGGGCCACTGCTCCTATTCTTATCCACATCGCTGCGACTGCATGGATGGTGTGTGTGTGTGTTCGCGCTGAATGGTAAATTGTTTTTTCATGTGTCACACACATCAGTAGAAGCATCTAGTTTATTTGTGTTTTGTGAAAATGTTCATTTCTTGCTCAATACAATGGGATTTCCTGGAATCCAATTAAGCTCTCAGACCAAAAAAAGGTAACTGCCTCATTTTATTTTGAGCACATGACGCTATCGTGGTTATGATCATCATGACACGAACAAAGTGGAAATATCCACCTTGTGTAACAGTAACAGCCTAATGGCCACAGACTAAAAATGGAATAAAGCAGTAAGTAGATAAGAATCTAGCCATTGGCCCCTTCCGACCAGTGGCTGCCGCCTCCCGTCACATTGCTCATTCCCCTCTGTGTCAGAAGGAGCTGCAAATGGCCCTTTCAAAACACACGACAGCTGGAACACAGGGCAAAGGTGACCGAGGCAGTTGGGGGAGCACAGGGAGCGACAGGGGGGGCACGAGATGAGCAGCTGCAACCCCGAGTCTGTTTCCCCACTGTGCTGCCATCTCTAGCTTTAACAATTACCGAACAGGCTCTGGAAAATGTTTTTTTGGTAGCGTCTACGAAAGTTGCACAGATTTGTGACTTGTTTTGAAAATCTGTCCATATAAATCATCACCGCTGTCTCTGGAAAAGTTAAGCTGAATAAATCACAGACATGACCTGGTGTGGTCTGGGAAAACAAAGACATCGGGAGGTTTGGTGCCAGGGAATTTCATAATTTAAAGTAGGATTAGAAAGAACTGCCATATATGCACTGACACTCCAAATTACAATCCATGATTCATTATTCCTTTAGCAGTTCATGTGAGTTTGACAAAGATGGCTCTTTTATTCGCATTATATGTACCAAGCAGAATTTATTTTGGGTGCTAAGTTAACATAATTGATATTCTGGATGTGAACTTAATAAATCTCATTATCATCAAATAGTCTGAATATCCCTAAGAAAAAGAAAGAGCACATAAGGTGCTTTTCTTTTGTCAAAATAAAATATTTTGCAGCTTTACTGATTAGAATGGAGAGCAAACTTTAACAAAATACAAGTGATAGAACTGTTATCTAAAACCCTAAAATCATGTCAGCAATTGCCCTACATGTCCACTTCCTTGTCTTTCCCACACTTGCAGCTTTAGCACTGAGAGCTCCCTCCCCTTCATGGGACAGGTGTTGTAAGAAGAAAGCCAATTGATGTTCCCAGTGTACTCTGCTACTTGCTGCCGCTGTGTGAGTTCACGCAGTAGTACAGAACTTATTGTAGCCGGGCGATATCGCGAGACTTGTGCCATTATCAACCTGCTTGACACACAGCAACGCTGAGTGCAGCCTGCTCTGCCAGGGTCGGACTGAAGCTCAAGAAACGACAAGGAGAAGGCAACATCTGGCAGCACATCATGATAGGACGTCGGGGCTTCTAGGAAACAAACACGACGAACCGGAAGGAAATAAATGTAAGTTCTGCGTTTTTGTGCTCTGAAACGGGGAATAGCGAAAGTTAAAGAGTGTCCCCTCGCCGCTTCGTTCAGCGCAAACGCTTTGCTGCGAGTTCCTCTGCTGTTTAAAAGGCTCCCAGCAAAGCGTTTCCCAACACGGACATGGAGCTCGTTTTACTGCGCCCTTGGCCCTGCTGGCTCAGTTGCACTTTTCATTTAAAATAATCCTGCGCGCAAAAATTACAGTACACAGGAAACTTTAATCCAATTGACACGAGTTTAAACAAACCATCTGCATTCTCTGGAGAATTACAGCAGCATTTCTCTGCCGTGCGCGTGTCTGATGAGTGCGTAAAAGCGTTTTATTCTCCGTGGGTCGGCTGCAGTTTTCTTTGGTGATGAATAACTCGGTTAAAATAAAGTTGGAAACGGGGTGTAATCTCGTGTCACTTGTAAATCAAATCTGTTTTCGCAAGTTGTGTGTCTTTTTGGTCCGCGTAGCACCGAGTTAACATATGGCATAAAGGGGAGCACAGCTGGAGGTAGCGTTTCCATTGCGGTGATGTCAGAGCAGCTGACTCCACAGCTTGCAGTGTAATTAGCAAACAGAGCAGCAGTTTACTCACTCTGCACTGCTCTTATGTTTTCACCTTAGCCTCCTTCCCCGATGGACGAGTGCTATCATTTCCAGTCCCACTTGCTTGTTCTGTAAACACCGCTGCTTTGTTTTGGAACGCGCCGGTTTTCGCAAATTTTTGGGAAATCAACAAAGAATACCTTGGAGAATTTGGAGTGTGGGTGAGTGCAGTTAAGCGGATCTTGCACCACTTTTCAACTTAGATAAAGTGATATTAGATTATTAAAAAAATCGTTCAGAAGTCAGTGAAATTAAGAATGATCTTCATGAACTTTATTTAAACTACTATAGTTTTAATGTGTAGTGTGTTTGCTGTCACTTTTAATTGATTTGCCTTATTGGTTATTTCTCCCATTTTCTCTGATTTCGGTGACTTGGTGTTGCATCTGACGTGCAAAGCATTTCCTCTGTACCCTCTTAATAGCCTCATCTTGTTTATCCAGTATCCTGTTTTTCCTGTTTTTCATCAGGTTATGAAGGAAGAATGGAGTTCCCAGACCATAGCCGCCAGTTGCTGCAGTGTCTGAGTCAGCAGCGTCACCAAGGTTTCCTCTGTGACTGCACTGTTCTTGTCGGGGAGGCTCGATTCAGGGCGCACAGAGCCGTGCTGGCCTCCTGCAGCATGTACTTCCATCTCTTCTACAGGGACCAGCTAGACAAAAGGGACGTTGTGCATCTCAACAGTGACATTGTGACAGCCCCGGCTTTCAGTCTGCTCCTTGAATTTATGTATGAGGGGAAGTTGGAATTCAGCACTCTGCCAGTGGAGGATGTCCTGGCAGCCGCCAGTTACCTCCACATGTATGATATAGTCAAAGTGTGTAAAGGCAAGCTTAAAGATAAGGAACTTTCCTCACTTGATGAAAAGGGTGAGGGATTTGGACTCAGCTGTCTGGACAGGGAAACTTCCTCAGATGGCGAGCTGCACAGTAAGCAGCTCGGCCGGCGACAGCCCCAGACACAGTCTCGGGGGCTTCACGGGGCCCCCCCGGCGGAAGAGTTTGACATGGACAACAGCGAAGTCAGGCTGGCTGTCACAGATTGTGAAAGGTCTACGCAGAGCAGGCAGAAGGCAAATGGTCACTCTGGCAGGTCCCCGGACCTTGTAGGTGTCAATTATGTGTCAGCAGAGGCCGAGCCCTGCGTCCAAACAGCTGGAAAAACAAAAGCTGATGTCAGTAGTTCCACCGTATCACTGTCCCAAAGGTCCCGGGCTTCAGATGACATGGACTGTGCACTGGATTTGTCTTTCAAGCCTCTGTCTAGCAGAGATCCCTTACACCCCTCCTACGTCTCGGGACAGCTGGCCCTCGACAGCCAGCAGCAGGGCACTGAGCCACTTGTTAAAGACGAACACGACTTGCTGTCAGAGCAGGAGGACAGTGAGCCGATGAGCCCTGAGAGCCAGCGCTTTGGGAATAGTGCCAGGAGCTCAGTGGTGACAGGGTTCGCTGCCCTCTTCCCAGGCAACAACGGCTCCACAGCCGCCCTCCTCTCCCAGGAGGAGGACCTGATGGACGAGGAGGGGGAGGCCTGCAGAGGGAGGGAGGGCGCCCCCGGTAGGGAGGTAGAGGAGAGGAGGGGTCGGCTGCTGGGGGACAGCGAGGAGGAGGAGGAGGACGACTTGGCCTCTTCAGACATCTCCACCTCCAGTGGGGTGCTCTTGCCCCCGGGCCAACAGGTGTGCGTGTGTCCCCTCTGCAGTAAAGTCTTCCCCAGCCCCCACGTCCTGCAACTGCACCTCAGCTCACACTTTCGCGAGAAGGACGGCCCTCGGGCCAAGTTGTCCCCCGACGGCTCAGTCCCCACCTGCATGCAGTGCAACAAGACCTTCTCCTGCATGTATACCCTTAAGCGCCATGAGCGCACACATTCTGGCGAGAAGCCATACACCTGTGGCCAGTGTGGCAAGAGCTTCCAGTACTCCCATAACTTGAGTCGGCATGCTGTAGTTCACACACGTGAGAAGCCTCACGCTTGTAAGTGGTGTGAACGGCGCTTCACCCAGTCTGGGGACCTCTACCGCCACATCAGGAAGTTTCACTGTGGCCTTGTCAAGACTCTTGCCATTGGATAAACCACCTCTTACCAGTGCCAAGACATACGACGCAGTGTCTTTTCATACACTGAATACTACTACTGAACAATTTTCACGTTAATACACACATGCTGGCAGTTTGTTAGAGACGTATCTTTTGGATTCTACCCCATGTGGCATTTCTCATGTTTAAAGATGTAGCAACTTTAAAAAAAACTGGAGAAGTTTTCTGAGCTGGACTGTGTCATAGGCAGACAGGTGAAGGTGCTGTGAAACTTGAGCTGGATCTGTGTCGCAGGTGAACAAAATCAGATGATGCACTTGTTTGTTTCTGTCTTGTTTGTGTCGATCTGAGTTTATTTGTTGAAAGAAAGGCATCCTATGTTCAGACCCTACGGGCAAACGGGGGGATAGATAATGATAACACATGTTAATACAATCGTAAGAGAATTTATTTGTGCACATGGGAGATCAGAACCGTCCGCGAGTAGCAATATATGATTTTTTTTAACTCTTTCATTATTATTATTATTATTATTATTATTTATTTGGGGATTTATAACAAGTAAAATATCACCAGGCAGCAAAACTAATGAAGTTACTACTGGAAGTATGAATCTATTTTTCATGGAAATAGAATTTTCGTTGAAATGAAGTCGGTGACAGTTTTCGGTAGATTGGATGAGAGGCAAAGCGAACCATCATATCGCATCACACAATTTTTTTCGCCCTGTGTGGAGTTACCAGGCCTTTTGTTGCTAATGTGAATGAGCACATAAAGATGGCCTTTTATTTGCTACTTAAAAAGAAGCTGTATAATCAGAAGGGGGGATGGCGCTGCAGCTAATGCCTGTAACACTGGTGCCTACTGAGATTCTTAACACTTCACTTAGTGTACTTACTTAAACAAGATTGTGATATATTACCATGCCTTTTTCTGTCAAATTCAGTGAGCTTTCAAGCCTTTTGTAGAAAATCTGGGTTATACTCCACATACCAGGTGGTAACAAAGGTAATCGCCTAAACTGGGATGCCAACCGAGCCACGAGTGCCCTATCTTAAATAAATAATTTACAAGAATGTAATAAAAGTATGTAAATCAAGCACTTGTCAGTTAAATGGTTATTGACTCATTTGGATTAGAAGCAAATAGTTGCCAGTAAGTTACCTTGTTATTTCCTGGTATGGCAGCAGTTTAAAGAAGCCGGTACACTCGCATGGTGTTAAGGGTTAAACCCTCAGGAGGCAGGGAGGGGACAGGGGGGAGGCAGGGAGGGGACAGGGGGGAGGCAGGGAGGGGACAGGGGGGGAGGCAGGCGGATGTTCAGGACCGTCTCTCAGACAAGGATGGAGTACCGTCGTAATGCTGTCTGTTCATCAACCCTGTGCTCCCTGTGCCGTTCTGCTGAATCTGCTCACTTTCTTTTCTCTGAATTCATGTTACCGTATCCTCTGACTGTATGTGTGAACGTTACTACTGATGAAGCTGGTGATACTGTCCTGGAAAAGAGTCTTTCTTCTGTCTGTTCAACTAGTTGCTAAATTTATTCTTCTTTAACAGGGCTCAGCACTAAATGCTCGTATTTGTCTAATCTGTCCTGAGAAGACTTGATCCGAATTTATTTATTAGTTTGACTTGGTTCAGGGTTTACTGTAGGTGTAGTTCTTATTTCCAGGAGCTCGAAAAAGACGACGCGTCTTGCCTTTGCGATCTCGGTACTCATTAACTGGTGTTGGGGGCTGTCTGTTTATATTCTCTGTGCAAATCGAGTTACTGTAATTGTATTTTAATTTACCATGTAGAAATATTGGAGTGTTCAAGGTTTGTCACATGGAACATAGAGAAGCACTTGTTTTTAGCATGCATATAGTTTCAACACTATTGTCTAGGCTGCTATTTCTTACAATTTGTATATTTAATGTAAATATATATTCTATTTATCAAACTGTTTTGTTTTCCGTATTACAACACACGCAAGGTCGAGAGAGTCAGGTGTCCTTTTATTAAGTCTGTAAACGTGTCACGTCTTCCCCGGGGAGTTTGAGTCCCTCTTTCCATATTCAAGACTTGATTGGACTCCGGCTCACTACAAAATCCAAGTCCGCTCTGACTGTTGTTCTTCTGCCACAGGAAATAGTTGTTCACAAGCACAGCCGTAGCGATTCGGCATCGGCCACCTATAGAAATGAGACAATACAGGCATTGTCCCCCTCCTCAAGTCCCAGGTAGTTCTCAAGGGATCATTGTGTATCCCTCTCCAAGCTGTGGGTGAAAAAAAAAAAGGCAGCGCTGGTCTCTCTTTGCACTTGTCTGTATTGAATGGAGGCATTGGAATGTGAGAAATGTATTTAGCAAAGGGAAACCAAGGGGACTGTAAACAGGTGTATTGTTTGGAGGCATCAAAGACCAGCCCCCCTCCAACCCCAGCATGCAATAGATAAACGCTTCATTGTTCCTCTACGTGGAGGAGACACCACAGTGATTTGATTGCCTATCCGTCAGGAGAATATCAGATTTATCCCTGTAATTTTCTTTTCATGTTAGATTTAAAATAATACACTATGATGCTCGGCAGGTACACATCTGGATCCGCTATAACATACACGTTAAAAGATGTTTTTTTGCAATAATCACCATCACTTTTTTTTTGGAAATCCCATGTGATTTCTGGGTAATTGCAATGGTTTGTCAGCATATCTACTAGAGGAGCCCAGGATGCGGCCATCAGCAATGGGGCTTGAGTGTAATTTTACAAGAAATTGATTTGATACGGCCCCCGATTCACTTGCACACTCCTATCGCAAGAACAGCATCGTTGGCAACAACCTGTTTTGCATCCCCTGAGAGTTGAATCACTTGGTTTGGACGACGATACGACGGATACATTTCATCTCTGCTGTGTAGTGTTGATGTTTATTTCTATCAACGCAGGAATGTAGGTTCTATCACTGTTTTTCAGGATAATTTCATGTATGTTCATGCTTGGTTCTCGGATGTACATGTGTACAGACGTAGAAAAACTAACAATGTGTAAAGAAGTTTTTCTTTTTATTGTTTGACGTCATTATTTATACCTCCAGGATGATCACCGACTGTGCCTTGTAGACACACTGATAGGTGTTGCATCTGGAGAAGCCCTTTTTCCTCACTTGTACGTTTTCGCCCTTCGGCTGCTGCGGTTCGACCTCCCGGCGCCGCGCGGCCCCCGCTGACATGAAATAAAATCACAACTGTTGTTCCTTTTTTTTCTGACATCGAAATGTAAAATCAGACAAACTATGAGTTTGAAGTCCATTTATTGTTGCTGCTTTGCGAGAGATTACATTTTGAGATTTTTTTTTTGATTGATCATTTAATTTTTGTGAATAAATCCGTTTTGGATGTGAAATTGAAGACATTTTTGTTTTTTTGGGTTTAAGTAGCCAGTGGGGAACTAACAGTCTGTTTCTTAGTTAATATCACTGTTGAATGTGAAACACTGATATTTTGCTTGTCGCTACTCTTGATCGAGGGCTATGTTTGCCTAACTCATGCTGTATGTCCTCTGCAGGTTACAACTGTGAAATTGTGTATAATCACAAGAAATATTTATTATTGCATTTGCTTCTTGTACAACATTTGACTGTCTTAGTTTTAATTTGGTTTAAAAAAAAAAATCTAAATGTCAAAACGAAAATCTTTTAAATAGAATTTGTAGAAGTGCCATTAGAATTTAATATAATTTTGTAATAAGAAAGGTATATTTTATAGTAATCAATTGCTTCAGTGTTAGTGGTGAAGAGATTAGAGGACAATCTTTATGCAGAATTGACATTGCTTAGATATTGAGGCTATTTAGTTTTCTTGATTTACTGTATGTGCTTGTTTATTTGTTTGCGCTTTTGGAGTGTGCTTGTGTGTGCGTGCTGTGGAAATGTGACAATCTTGATTTAGGTCTTTATTGAGATTATGCATAGAATTAAATGGAACAACTTTCTTTCTTTGTGTGGGTTTCATTCATTTCTGTTCCTAGAAAAGTATGAATATAAGTAGTTGAGGTCGGGTCAGGTTTACTTGGTCAAAATATCTAGGAGCAACTTATTTTAACATGCTTAAACTTTCATTAAAACAAATTCCAGCAATCAAAAATAAATGTCGTTCAATATAAAATACAGAGACCTGCTCACCCCCTCTAACAAGTGGTTATAATAACCATGAGTGTCACAGCCTCTACTGATGTGACCCAAACCTCTTAATAATCACCTCCATCACACAATAGTAAAGACAATATCAAACACAAATGTCAAAATAAAAATCATCAAAAACCTCATTTATATTAAGTTCAATGCAATCAGTTTTTTTCACATGTCAATATCAGACGAGACCTATCAGTTTTTAACCTGATTAAGGACTTGATCAAGTACCCTCAGACACTAACAACCTAAGAATGTAAGGGAAGCGCCCTCATCTGAGACACAGCAGCAACAATGGGCCAGACGGTCTGTGTGTGTGTGCGCAGCCCTGCCGTGTGTACAGAGACAACAGAATGTGATAATACCGCTGGTCTTACTGGCCCGATCCCAGTGAAACCATAAACTGAGCTCAAGGACAGCATGATTTCAAGATGGGCTCTCGTTGTTCCAGATCTGTTGCCAACACTGTCCGAAAGAGATAAACCCGACGATAACAAAGCCCGTATGATTTTCACACGAGTTAAACTCAACTTGATTACAGATGCTGCAACAAATGAAACTGTGCACACACACACACACTCATATCTATTTGGAAGTCTACAAACAAATAGCAAATATGTGTGTCTAATGAGGAACTAACATTTTCAATGTCGAGAACTTTTAATTATTTCCCAGCTGCACCATGAAAGAAATCCAGCTGCTCTGCTACGTGATCCCAATGGGGATGCAGTCAGATTCCCACCACCCTCCCCCCAATCACAGTGCACCCATTCTTATAAACCCCATCTATCCTACCTCCAACCCCCACAACCCCCAAAACCACAGCCCCAAACCTCGGCCCCATCCCACGACTCTATTGTGTGCGTGGGTAGTAGCTCAGCCAGGCTATTGTCTGGCCCAGCTCCCCAGCACGTACTTTATGCACAAACAGACGACACGGCGGCGCTAGCCAGGCTGCTCCAACATAAAGACAACAATGTCCTCCCAAGATCATTCATAAACACCCTGAACAGCCCCAGTCAGTTCACAGTAAATAAGGGCCTCCGCAATGCTACAGCCGCCTCCGACTGTAAACATCCACAGCAGCGGGCCTCACTGGCACCAGCAGCTCACATCTGCCTAACGGGATCCAGGGCTAAGCCTGCCTGGTGTGTGTGTGTTTCTTATGCACCGAAACCTTCACATGGAAAGTAGCGGCCATGTGATAGGGCTTAGCTGCACGGTGACGAGCTGGGATATGTGCAGAGTAACTCCATGGTGTAATAAAACATTCCTCTCGGAGGCTCAAAGCTCGGCTCATTTGGTCGTGAGTGGTTCTGTGTGCGTGCGTGTGTGTGTGCGAGTGTTCGGAGGTACTTGAGAGAAGTTAAGAGGAAAGTTGTAAGTGTCCAGCACCTCAACAAGGCCAGCGGTGGGAGCCCTTGACCTCTGAAGGGACGGACTGCCAGGGACAGCTGGTGTGGCCTGTGTTTATTTATTTATTTCTTAACAAAAGACAGGTGGTCACACTTGAAAAGGGCACGCAAACAGTCACACATGCGCCTGTGTACAGACGATGCCCACAAACACACACACATGCTGGGGTAGTTTTCTTGTCCTCTCTCGATATTAAAGCAAATGCATCCTCGAAGAAATTCCAAATCCCGTCGCTCTGAATCACAAACAGAAGTCAATTAGATTCTAGTCAATAATATTATTCAACAAGTGGCCATAAGTTAATATACACGAGAAACATTTAAGTTCTTTATCACAATCGATACAGATATTATTGGTGCTAAGCTCTTCTGCAAGTGCTTTGTGTGCATAAATCCATATCAATAGTCCTCTCACACTGGGTTTGCCTTTTTTGGTGTGGTTCGCCCTGACAGTGCCAAGAGAGTGTGTCCTTGGTCCACTGTACAGCTGTCACTTACTCACACTCGTTGACGCATATTTATAGCAGCAGCATCATTGGGCTTGATGCTCGCCTCAGACCACAGCTGGTCCCCAAAAGAATGGGTGAAAGACAAAGCCACGTGCTCCCGCTGGCCGACTGCAGTCGACCCTGTCTGGAGCGCGGTGGGTGATAATGTGGCCCCCTTCCCTGAGCGCAGACCCCCAGCCATACAAGTACCAGGGAGAAGATGAGGACCGGTCGGACCAGACAGCTGCACTGTCTCGTTTTGAACGTGCACAAACACTTCACATCAGTGTGGAAATGGAGAGCGGAGGCAGAGAAGAACATCAGCATCCCTCCCTATAAAAGGAAACAATAAATACGATAAATAAGGATGACGCCCCTCATTGTCAAACTTAAACCATGTGTTGAGTCCCTCAATGCGTGCAAGCACTAAACAGATGAAAGAAACCTTTAACACTGATCTGATTTATTGATAAAAGCAAGAGCTCCGATTACAACAAGGAACTCTTCTAATGAGTCATGGTTGAAGGGTTTAAATTAAAGAGATCGGGTCCTCTTACTCACATTGAATGTCCTGAAGTGCTCGATTTCTTCCAGATATAAGTTCAATAAACATCTGCTGCTTTGAGGAAAACCAGCAGAAACAACTGGATAGTGAAGTGACTTCCTGATCGTCAAAATAGGACCAGATAGTTGTGGGTTTCTAATTTCGGTTTGGATTGACATCAAAGATTAGGAAACACTTGTTCTAATTATCAACTTGTGTTGCAACGTCTTATACGTCTTATTACTGAGGATTGTTTTGTTTATTTAAGCTGATATTAAAAATTATTCCTTTAAGAGTACACAAAGAGTCCTTCAATGTCTTTTCCTATCAACAACTCAAACTCCAGATGTTCAGTTTATGAAATAAATGAGAGAAAAGAAGTAAATTCTGACATTTGAGAAGCAGGAAATAAATGATTATTAAATGAGTTGCCAATTATTTTCTGTTGACTGACTAATCATATCTCACGATCTGATTACTAATAAACCACATCCAGCCAGATAGCGGTTGCTCTTCATCAGTTCACAGAAACCTATACGTCATTTCAAAAGTTAACACCGTCCCATCAAGTGTTTACTTCCTTTGATTCCTTAAATCCTTATCAATAAATGTGCAGACAACTCGCCGCCTTGTTTGCCAGCAGCTGTCTGTTCACTGAGCCAGAAATCAAGCGGTGCCTTTGGACACCAACTGCAGAGCTCCCCAAAGACTGGAGCCACAACTGGCCCGCTGAGCAGGGGATGTGACTCAACAGCTCATAGGCACATTTGCAATAAGCTCCAGGAAGTGCACTCATCCGAGCTAATATCTATTACAGCATGTCATGTGATTGATTTCTATAAAGCAGCGCCGAGGATTTCTGCCACCAAGAACAATTACTCAGTGTACAATACCTGACCCTCAAACCAGCGATGATCAGTGAGGAGCCAGAGTCAAGAGAAAGTGATGACTACACCTCAAGGTCGTGTCCAGCAGGGATAATTGTAGCCAAATTGTCTGCAGCCAAGCCCTGGTTGCGTGTAACCCCTGGGTCTTCTCGTTTTAATTACTACATTTGATAGCAGATTCTCAAGGTCAGACAGGGTGGAATTCCATTATCATCTCTAAACACCTTTCATACCTGAACTGAAAAGGTAAATGTGGGCTTCTTTGCATGGTGAACTAAATTATGTTCCTCCCCTGACAAAGCAGAGTTTACCCTAAATGTGTCTCGGTGTCAAAGAACTTGTCTCTCGACCGAGTCCTTGAGATGTGCTGCCATCTGCTGACGCAAGTCTCTACATTTGAGGACAGTTGGTTGATCTTACTGCTAATTTTATTATTTGTCACCCAGTTTCCATTCAATCATGCCCTCTAAGCTAAATATTTACCGAGTATATTAATGAAAGATGCACTCAAACTGGTCTGAATATATATTTTTATAAAAAGTGTTAGTTTATTTCATTGTATATATATATATTCACAAACACAAGAAAACATGTGGATCATGTCAAAAAATATCAAAAAACAAATCACTGTTATAAAATGCAGTTGTAATACATCATGTGAAGTTACAACACAATGGAGCTCCTGATTCATCCAATGATGGTCCTTTACGTTGAACAACCGCAGCAGAGGACTTCATCGTATCGTCCGCTGTAACTGTGAAACAGAGAGAAAAGAAGATGCTGACAAGGAACAAGACTTGTGCTGCACCGATGCCATCAAAGGTCCATTAGCTTCTTTCTGTCGCAGCCGAAGCTCATTAGAACTCAAAGTTCAGGGTTAAGTGAGGCCGTGGTTTTGGTCTGACAACCAGTTATTTAACTCTACAATTAACTGTACTTCAAATGAGATGAACAGCCTGCCCTGCACATTAATGTAAACACATCTTTAATGTCACACCAAGCGAGTTTCTCACTGATGCCTTGTTAACCTCAGCATGCACACTTCCTCAATTTGAAGGGTTCCAATGATACT
The DNA here is from genome assembly GCA_901007825.1 of Macroramphosus scolopax. Taxonomy (NCBI): domain Eukaryota; kingdom Metazoa; phylum Chordata; class Actinopteri; order Syngnathiformes; family Centriscidae; genus Macroramphosus; species Macroramphosus scolopax. Next base: position 97,180 of record CAAKHC010015162.1, read on the forward strand.
TTGCAGCATTGAAAGCTTCTCAATATACACACATCTGCACTGGTGCCTTAAAGGCCTTTTGTTAAACGGACTAAATGGGAAACTAAAAAAATGTGACCTACTCTATAATGGTGCAGACGGAGCAGCAGAGGCTGCAGCAACTGGAGCACTGTCGGATACAGGAGGAGCAGGCTGAACGGTCACATTGAGAGCAAAATGTCCGGGACCCCTGGCTCTTCTGACACACACAGCAGCCTGTAACAGCATCCGCTGGACCTGGACACACAAGAGCACACTGGATTATATATTTTGCAGCGTTCAGTAGGTATGTGATTTTTTTTCTGTGACAATGCTGACATCTGCAGGTCAAAAGCAAAACTAACCATCATAAAACATCTTGTATTGCTGCTTCCAAGGCTCAATTTGGAGCCTTAACTCGTAACATGCGAGGAATCCCCTTCCTATTTCACACGTCTCTCATTTTAAGCACAATAACTGATGTTTCTGTGCTGTTTGAAGACAAAATGTGTCCATTACACCCCTCATTATCCAATAATCAGTTCCAAAAGATACTCGCCAACATGTCAAAAGCAAAGCATATTTGCCATGTTGTGATATTTGGATGGTTATTAAACATCAGCTACATTATAAAGGATATATTTATAATGAATCTGGTCCAAACTAATGGGTCTCATTTGTAGTAATTTCCTTTCATAACTGCGGTGTAATCAATTCGATCCATGCAACACTTGAATTATATTATAGTCAACTATTTGAGGGAAACTGAAACCTTTAATTTAGTATTACCATCTTATCTTCTATCTAGTTCACAAGGTTTTATTTTGCTAAAGACAACTGAATGCATCTTTAATTATGGTGAGGTTAAGGTTTAGTACGTGGTCTTCAGGTTCACTAAAAAGGAGACACTTTTGTTTGTTAGTCAAACTTGCAAACTAACTAGTTCTAAATATGAAAGAAACTGGGTGATTTATCGACATTTTGGAGAGACTGAACCCAGGTGAGGAGAAGGATTTAAGGAAAGTTATACTTGAGTTAAGGACATCAATCCTAAAGTCCAATAAAATAGAAATAAAAAGAACTTCTCAAATCATTGATTAATCAGCAATGTTATGGGAAATCAATATTCAATATGCACAGCATTACCCAAAGTCTCCCAACCACCATAAGCTAAAAACAATAGCAAAGTATGTGCAGTAACTGTTCATCCATCTATCTTAATGCGTGTACACTTGTGGGGTTTTCTGGTGATCTGTTTAAATCACAGCCCTGTTGTGGATGTGGTGTACCTGGTCCGATGTGTTCTCGGGGTTAAGGTGAACCCTGTAGGCACTCACCCTGAGCTCCGTGTGTTCTTGTCAACCTCCCATCGTGTCCGATCAGTGTTTGTCCTCTCAGCAGTGTCTGGCTGCTGGCAGGTGTGTCCGCCTGTTCAGTGGGCTGCTGGTCGGTGCACTTCTCATCTCCGGTCCATGTTTTAGCCACGAGAGATTTGGCACCATTGAATAGTAAGTTTTTTGTTTTGTCTAAAAAGGAGGAATAACGCTAGTTATTGTAAAAACATGGTGACAGACTCAGCTGACCGTCCCGCGGTTGTATGAACACGGAGGCTGTTGTTTTGGTCAGTGATTAAAACCCAGGATAGATTAACCGCAAGCTAGCGGTGTCAATAGTTATACAAAGATGGTCTTACTCAACAATAGTTAAGCCAAACTAAAGAGAAAACAATGGAAAGCTAAGTGAACGAATACATATTGATCTAAAAGGGTTATTTGTTTGCATAGAGACAACGCTTGCGCAGGTAAAGCATTGCGTAGCTAAGATTAGCTAATGCGCTATGGTGTCCCAACACGTACTTACCGTAGATTTCGTTCCTGTATTTGTTGCCAAACACGCTACACTGGTACAACTCCTGCTGTCCGACGTGTATTTTGTACTGCGATGAGAAGGTTTCCGAAAAAGGACACGCTCGTTTCGTCATTTTTGTTGTAGAAATAGTAAAAAAAATACGCTTCCACACTTGTTAGTTAGTTGCGGGAAAAATGCAACGAAGAAGGAAGGAAGCCAATCACACGGAGCCTTTATTCTCACGTGAACTTTTCAAGCCAATCTGACAGCGTCTCTAGTGTCACATGATTTGTTTCCTCAAATATGTGATGCTGCCTTCATGGACTGTCGAATCTATTGGAATTATGTTCTTGATGAGTACAGAAACAGGAAAGTCCCTAAGTCTTTTTTTTTTTAGAAATAATGCATTCTTTCTTTTTACTCTCTCATATTGATATTGAATAGCATCAACTGGTCCTTCACTTGGATGCAGTAAAACTGGGCTTTACAATTCAAAACAAAACACTATGATTATATGATTGCCACCATAAATTGTATTTATTTTATTTTGAAACTTTTTTTTTTAATGGGTGGCAAGTATTGTTTTTACATGTTAAAATTATTTCCAAAAAGAAAGAAAAGGGAATTTAACTGCAACATAGCAAGCCCAAGAATAAGCCACAACTACTCAAAGGTTACACAGATATATTGTTTATTTAATGGTCAGCCGAAGATTATTTTTTGTGATATAGTGCATCTGTGCTTCCATCATTGGGGAAGTAAAGCTTTCCCTCTAGAACATCTGTATCATGCATTCTCTGGACTTTCCAACACCAACCCACTTGACTAAAAGGGGAGAAACAGAAAGAAAAGTAGAATTAAAACACATTAAACCATCCATATTCAAAAGTTCCATTTTAAGAAAGAAAACAGCGCCATCTCCTGGAAATGTACTTGAATGACTATTCAAAGGACCTGCTGACAACTGTTTTCTGCATCACATATTCATCTTTTTGTGCTCTGTTATGTAAAATCTGGATCTGTATGTTTGCTGTACTGTGTCAAACCTACTAGGAACTCCGATGTGGTTCTCAATGAATCGTATGTAGTTTTGTGCCTTGACTGGGAGTTCGCTCCACTTCCTGGCTGCAGATGTGTCCGACTTCCAGCCAGGGAAGGTCTCATACTCAACCTCCACTTTTTGCAAAACATCCATGTTGGCTATGATTGAAAGAAAATACATGTTATGGTAATTCCTGGGTCTTGAATAGTGTCCCACATACTTATAATCAATCAAAGCAGATGGTCCTGTATGTCTTATGTCACACAATACTCCTTCTGTTAAATTACCTGGGAAGTGGGGAATTCTTTTTCCATTGAGTTTGTAGGCAATTCCGACTTTGATTTCATCCAACACATCCAGAATGTCAAGTTTTGTCAAAGCAATGCTGTATGAAGGGTAACATGTTACTAGAGAACAGCAAAACATTATTATTTCTTTTTGATTTACTCTATGATGATGTAGTGGTATTGGGTCAAACTGCTCTTGCCACTCACGCAGTAAAGCCATTGATCATGTGTGCGTATCTGACAATGATAAGATCCAACCATCCGCAACGACGCTTCCTTCCTGTCGTTACACCAACCTCATGACCCCGTGTCTGCAGCAGCTCTCCTATGGCCTGCAAAGAGCAGGAAAATGAAAATTGTCTGTTACTTCAATGGTCATGGATTTCAGACATTAAACACTCGGAACGGAAAATTCTACACTGTACATATACACACAGCAGACTACAATATAACACCATCACAAAGGTTAGGGGGTAATGGTGTAACGTCATGCGTAATGATCAGTTCCCTTGACAAGTAACATGATTCCAGCTCACACAGTAAATATACTTTGAACCCGAACTCTGGCCCTAAATTTATCCCTGTGAACATGTGACCTTCATAAGAGGTAAAGATCTTGTCTCTTCCAAAATGTGACAGCTGTACTCAGCCATTAAGCGCCCCCCCCCCTCCTCCACCAGCCCTGCTGCCTGTGTGTCTACCAAATGATCAGACATAGAATATACATGTTAAGCCCAATACAAGTGCCTTAAATAACATGCCATGTGCCTCTTTTTTTTGGATGAAGTCACAGCAGGCATAGAAAGTGTGTGACAACATCTAGCTTACACACTCCGACAGTCATTTATTAAGTAATATCAATTTCTTACATTGAGTTGTTCTGTGGGGAAGGCACCAATTCCCACCCGGGTGGTGTAGGCCTTTGATACGCCAAACACCTCTCCAATATTCAACGGAGGGATGCCAAGGCCAGTGCATGCTCCGCCAACAGTGCAGTTTGATGATGTCACGAAAGGATATGTGCCTAAAGAGAAGAACAAAGTTATAGTGGTACAGTCGAATTAGTCTATACAGTCTAAGTTAAGTAAAACAAAATGAATTCATCCTCTGATAATCTCACCAAAGTCAATATCAAGGAGAGCGGCATTGGCACCCTCAACCAGAATTTTCTTTGGAGAACCATGAAGAGCTTCATACATGTAATAGACCCCATCTCTAACCATCGGCCGCAATCTCTCACCGTATTCCTGCACAGGAAATATGTTGTTATGTTGGTAACAGTGACAATAAATCATCACTTAAAAATGATAGTGTCTACCTTGAGTTTTTTCAGTTGGTCCTCGACGTCAACTGTCAAGGATGGATACATGGATTGATACTGGTGGACAAGGTTCTTGAACCTACAGGGATTCACAAATGTCATAAAAGACATCACATGGCTGGACTGGATTTGCCTCGGGGTTATTACCCTACCTGGTAGAGAAGTCCTTAAAGTCCCCCAGAAGGTCACACACACGTAGGCCAGTGCGAGACGCTTTGCTGGAGTAAGCAGGTCCAATGCCCTTCTTGGTTGTTCCAATGCTGTCAACAGAAAGCAGGTGTTTCGATAACATGTTTGGATTGATCATTTGTATTCAAACCCACTGGTGGTGTTTCTCAGCTTTTGGGAACATTTAAGGACCCTGGGTCGGTCTGAACCTTACTTCTTTCCTTCTTGAGCTTGTCTTTCAGTTTCCTGCAAGCCATCGACAACCTGGTGGAAATCAAACACTATGGAGAGACACGAGCCAGATAAAAAAAACACAGCCTTCATGAAAGAATATGATTCATGCAGCTAACCTTCACAACTGTACGTACCCAGGTGAGCTCTGTCTGAGACAATCAGTCTCTTCTCCCAACCTTTCAGACCTGGCCAGAGAGTGCAAACAGCATCGATGTGAGTTCACAGAAACTGTTTACACTTCTGCATTGTGTGTTGTTTTTTCTCACAGTACCTTTCTTCTCGTTTTTATCACCCTCCTCGAACAGGCCAGGTAAATGTATGACCACCCCATTACCTAAAGAGGAAAGAGAGAGAAATCTGTCAGGGTTGGCGGTAGAATCATTTGCAATAATACTCTTAAGGAATCTCAGTTTTTACCAATGAGGGATGTGCTTTTGGTGTTGATGATTCCACTGGGGAGAAGGTGGAAGTCGTACTCCTTGCCATCCACTACCACAGTGTGGCCTGCATTGTTGCCCCCCTATAAATCATGTGATGGTTTTCAAAACTCATTCATGCCCAATATGATGTCAACACCCAAGACCACCAGATGAGATGAAGCCACTTGCATCTGCCTGCTCTTATGTTTATGAGACGGCGATAAGCCCCCCCATCCTTTCCAATTCGCAGAGCTTTTCCAAGCACCTATTTTAGCAAACTTGGCTGATGCTGGGGGATCCTCCACTCTGTTCCCCCTGGCTAAGACATGGCCTTCTCACATATCAAGCCCCCCTGAGAATGTGACCTCTGTAGTCTGGTGGGTGGGACTCTAAGTCGTCCAGAACACTGGGTTCTAGCAACACAGCAACTGTTGGCAGGTCTCCACCGCTGGTGTGACCTCTGGTTTCTGACTAGTGTTATATATAAGACGACAGACCTGTCTGGAGTTGTTTTTATTATTATGAATTAAACACGCCAGTAGCTCAAATTCATTCCATGATGTCACTGATCAGCTGCATAAGCAAGTAAGAGAAGCTTTGAGGGAGATATTAGGATTGCTCTAATGGCTCTGTCAATCGATGTGTATGTAATAAAATTGGGTTGAATGATCACAGTTTCCATTTTCCATCCTTTTATATTCCTGAGAGCACAGTCACATAGCAGTACATGTGTTTTTGTAATTGTCATACAATAGAAAATGATGTTCAGTGTTCCCAAAATCACAGAGATAAGAGCGTTTTCGCTCTGCGCACCTGTTGCGTCATCAACAGATTTCCTCGGGAAATCGTGGCATGCAGTGATTCTGGCACGTCCCCGTGAAGGCGTTGCAAAAAAACCCCGTGATATTTACCTGACATCTGCAGACATAGTCAGCTTCAGTCGCCAATAAGTCGACGACTTTCCCTTTGCCCTCGTCGCCCCACTGCGCACCGAGCACCACCGTCACTTTGTTCCCCGCGTCGTTGCGCTGCCGTTTCATTCCCGTCGACACGGCCTGGTTCGCGTTTTTGTGCTCTTTCGCCGACCAGCTGAGCGACATGATGGTGGCCTGCTGTCCGTCTCAAGAAGACTAAGCGATCGCCAAGAGTGGCATTGCCATATCTGTAACTTCATAGGCGATGATGTCAGAGCCAGACGCACCGGACCGCGTTGCTGTGCTCGGGCAGATTTGCCTCCAGTGCTGTTAAAGCACCGCTAAAACAGCGTTTAAACAGCAATACACTGCGATTAATGAGATATGTTCACCTTTAAATCTCAAACCTTGACAATCGGTAATATTCTAAGTAGGTTTATCTGTCTGATACATTCCATCCAATAGGGAAACATTCAGGAAACATCCCGTCAGCAGCAGACAACAACACAAGGATCAATACATTGGAAGACAGTGGAAAACATTGATTAGATTATGTCTTCAAAGGGAATTTAACTTGATTGCTTCATTTGACTCCACTTTATTCAAATAATCTAAATGCTAGCATAAAAATGAGCACGTGTTGTTTTAAACTATATTCCCATATACTGTATACCAAGAAATAAGAACCATTGATCAGATGGTTATTGTATTTTCTGCTTCCAGTTCACAACGTCATCAGAATTGCTGACATCCAGATCCCCTCAGGTGACGTGTGCAAAAAATAAAAATCACGTGGCAATAACTTAGTTTGTATACACACACAGACACACACACACACACGGCACGTGTTTGTCATCCGTATGAATGAATTATAAACAAGCACATCTGTGAATTTACTTTTATTAAAATATATTTAAACATTAAAAGTCACAATCCAATAATATATGCGGTCATATTTCATGTTATAGCCCATTTGAATATTTTTTTTTTTACAGAGAAATGAAGACATAAGTTCAGTATTGTTTTGGTACGTGAAAGTAAATATCTGCAAACACGGCACCTCTTCTTCCTGTAAGGCGCTGAAAGATAAATAGCTTAGAGCAAAACATGTCCACTGCATATTACAACAATTATACAAAACATATAAAGCATATTCAACTTGTTTTTTTCAAATAGTTCAGAGTCTAAACTACAATTCATTTACATAAAGTGACATGTCATCATCCTTTTCTGTGAAGATTCCCGCCTCAGAGGCCGTTCGCTCTTTTTGGTCTAGAAAAACAACTCATTGCAAAAGGAAGACTTCTGCATCCTCTTGAAGGACTCAATAATCCTGCAGCCTCACAAAGTTAAACATTCTGTAGTCCTTCCAGTTCAACTCCGATGAAATTAGCATTTTCTTTTTCCTCTGGATTTTCTTTTTCTGGAATCACCTGGGGGAAACAAAATGACTAAGATGAGTAATTGAGTCAAAATCTACTTTAATATCTTTCAACATTATTATATGTATGGCAAGATTAAGCTATTGGCTCAAAGGCAGTTCTACACTTATAAGCTAGAAATGTACTCACAGCTCTTTGCAAACATGACTACCTGTGCTTTGAGATGTTCAGGTTTTATCTATATTAATATTTTTAATGCATTTACATAACATACAGCATCTTCCACCCAACTCAGATTCACAAAAAAGCAGTTTACAGGAAGCACACGAGACTGCTGTTAGTAGATTAAAAGCAGTCCCAGATGCAGATTTGGGAAATGGACAAGAAAATATGGACGGAGAGACACAAGAGTGACAGCTTTCATGAAATAACTCAGTCCACGATGACGTCACAAACTGTTTGAGATCGGAGAACGGCGCTGTTAGAGTTCTTAACCACCGAATAAAAAAGGGAATTGGTGTATGTAAGAGCTTTGGGATTAGTTTTACTTATTAGAATCACCTCCAGACAAACATGTATTGGGTTGAATACTGTTAGGGCCTGCTGAACAATGAATTAGAAAAGTGTAAGAGAGCGAGCGAATGTTAAGCTGGACAACACACACAAATGAAATCCAGATTCCAGTTACACCGACAATGATGTTATTTGGCACAAAGTTTCGACGGTGATTGAGCTCATTGGGATGATGTTCCTGCTTACAATTCGCCATCCAATCGATTGACCTACCTCACTGCAACACACAGCCTTTTTTATGTTTAGTGTGTCCATTTCCACCTTGTGTTTTAGAGAGTCAGAACGGAAAACAGAGTGTTCAAACACACTGACAATTGATATAAATACATTCAGCATAAAAAAATGTGCATTTCAATTGCTCAACACTACATCCATTCTCTTTAATAAAATGCATGTTGTGAGAAATACTCAATCATATATTAAAATAGCCCGTACATAAAATATAAAATGCAAAGTGCAATAAAAATAACACAACAATGGATCTCCCTTTAAGACATGTACAAAGACTAGTATTCCAATCACGATCTTTATTTAAATTAATTGGTGGTTTACCTTGATTATTTTTCTTTTTGTTTCGTTTAAAGAGGCTCTGCTGTTTCTTTGGTTCGGGTTTAAGGGATGGAGGCTCGGCCTCAGACACTGATGGCAGGTCGTCGGACTCCAGTCCATCTGGGACGTCGTACCCCTGGATGCTCTCACTGAGAGCTTTCTCTTTGTTTTTAGCATCCGAGTGCTTGCGACTGACAACCTCATCTTGGCAGGATGTTCTTACGATAATGCAGTCTGGCACATCGAGACCTCTCTCCTCTCGTAGAGTCTCTTTTAAATGGCTTATTTTATCACTAGTTTCGTCTTTCCCATCGGTCACATTGTCTTTGTCAGGAGTAGGGTTTTCCTTGAGCTGGTCATTCACGCCCGCTAGCTCTTCAGGCATCAATTTCTCAGGTACCAGGCTGGAAGTTTCATTTACCACAGCCTCTATCAGGTCAGAATCTGAGAGTGAAGATGGGCTGAGGACACTGGTGTCAGTTGAATCTCCTGAAAAGCCATTTGTGGGGAGACTTGGTTGATCTTCGCCTTCCACCTCAGGTGAATTAATTTGTTTAACTGCAGGTTTCATCGAGGTACGACCTTCCTGCAGCGTTACCGGTCGTTCCTGGGGTGCCTGCGCTGCTGAGGCTGGCTCTGCTCGAGGTGCGTTTGGGGGTACAGCGGGTCCATCTTGCACCACACTCTGAGGCGGTGAAGGAGTCTCTTCTGTTGGGCTGATGAACCCGTTCACTTCGCCTGCGCTGGCCTGGTGACCCTCGACCTGAAGCTTGGTGGGAGCGGAAATGGTGGCAACTTCTGCGACTTCTTCGCCTGCAGGCTTCACACTTGACCCTGAGAGGGAAAAGTTGTTAGTATTCATGTGAAGAATTAGACATTAGGACAATTGTAGTCTTTGAAATTGGGGTCACATTGCAAAGAGAGTTTAGGGAAATGGCACAATCAGCAAACAAAGCTAATGTAGCTTGACGAAACAAAAAGCAGCTGGAGCTAATTTTGTGAGAGTTCTGTTAAATACAAATAAAAGAGCAAACATAAAGCAGCAAGGCTGTGGCAGGCAGATAAGTAGTTCAGGAATGGAACTAGGAACTGCAGATGGAGGCCACAGTCTCATGCCCTTACCAGTCGGGCAGGTATTCCTACGCATTTCACTAGAAGGGAGGCTTTCCGAATCGCACCTTGGCCTGGTCTTTCTTAGGCTGAAACCTTTCCTGATATCTGCCAGTAGGTGGTCGATGATGCAGCCGTCGTCCTGCGGCACAAAGCCTTTCCTGACTGGTGACAGAGGGAGAGAAGGGAAGCTCATAACCGTCTATTGAAATCACATCGAGTCAGGTGTTTGAGATTGTGTGTCGCAGCGTGTGTTGTTACCTATTTTCCCATTCTCTCCCTTCTGTCTCTTGGACTCTTCCTCGGCCAGCTGCTTCTTTCTCTTCTCGGCCTTGGCCGCCTGTTCTTTTCTGGTTTTATTTTCCTGTTTTTGTGACAGTAGGAGTGTTGTTCACAGACACGTACAAACTGTACAAAGCAATTTCTTTGGTATCACTTTGGCAGTAACATGTTTCAGTTTTCCCCAGAGAACATGACAATACACTCTATACGTATGCACACACACGTTCTAACAGCACAGCATGGGACTGCATTAGGTGCAAATGAAAGCACTGCACACTGTGTATTAAACAGCCACAAAGGAATGATCATCTTAACTTTCATCAGACGGAACAGCGATGAATAGATAGTGAATAATAGGGATAAACATGATAACATAAACAAAGTATCGCCCCCTAACCTTCAATGCTTTGATGAAAAGTCCTCGGAAAGTCCTGATGGTTCCGAAAAGTTCCTCAAGTGACAGCTGATTGGGATCCTCGCACAAGTAGACAGCCAGTTCACTCCTCTTCTTGTCAATGTGAGTGAACCTTTCACTTAAAGTTCTACACGCCTCCAGATTTTCCTGCAGCAGAGAGATGAGAAGGCATCTGTGTGAGTGGGATCCAGCTTCCGGCAGAGTGTTTAGTTCATCCATTTCTGCGGTTAAATGGAGATAAAAACCAGCAGCTTTACCTCAAGAATTTTCTCATATTGCTCCTTCACTTCTACCACAGAGTTGGAGACCTTCTTGGCAGTGTCGTTCAGTCGTTTCAGCAAGGCATTGGCCTCCGCCTGAACGGAGTCCAGATTCACTCTGAAAAAAAAAAAAAAAAAAAGCATAAATCTTGCCATGTGTCTGTAGACGTACTTAGCACCAATTAAAAAAGCAAATAGATGAGCAAGCGTAGATGTGAGAGGTTGCTGTACCCTGCAGCTTTTTCACAGATCTCTATATCATCAGGCAATGCCAACAGTTCCGGGTGGCTTGCTTCTGCTTCCTTTGCAAAAAAAAAAAAGCCACATAGTAGGTTATTAAAGGGTTCATGACTGAGGGAATAATAACGTATGGCAGCCGTGAGCCTGCTTGTGTACCTCCAGGATGTGGTGAAGGAGTGTAATGCGGCTCCTGTTGGCCTTGGTCTCTGTAAGCTTGAGCAGAGAGCTGATCTTGAACCCCTCTGCGTTCCCTGTGTGACTTCCCTGGAAACAGATTGGAGGATTTAAGAGCGCTGGCTTCGTCCACATATCAGCTACAATGAAATATAAATGATGCACAAGAGGTTCTTACATAGTTCAGAAAATTGCCCACGTCAAGGATGAGCCTGCAGAAACTGGGCATGAGCGTGCTCATTTGGAGAGCTGAGGAATGCGGTACATCGTTAGTTTTATTATGAAATAGTTGAGATAAGCTACAGGGCTGGACAGCGATGATAATACAGTCAGAAAACGAAGGGTTGACTTACACTCGCAGGCCTCCTCCACCAGCTTGACTTTCGGGTTGAGCATGTCGATGAGAGACGCAGTTTCCTCACACAACAACATGCTCTCAATCCGCAACTGATAGCTGGAAACAAGCCAGAAAGCAAAGAAGATGAGGAGCCAAGTGCGATGGTATCCATTCAACTGAGAATAGAAGGCATGCAACACATAAATAATTAACAGATAAACCAGAATGGGAGTTACCACGGGACTGTGAGGAGAGAAGTGTAGAAGCGGTCGACATTCGCCAGCTTCTCTTTTTCTCCTTGGAAGGACTTCAAGTTTTCAATCTAAATGCAGACACCAGAAATTGATTCAGGCATGCAATTCCATCTTCTATTGCGCCCTGCAATGATGCAGACGTGTTGGCAACACTAACCTCGTGCGTCTCCGGTAGGAGCTTTAGCAGCTGTTTTAGGACCTCGACATCAAAACGGGTTCGGACACCTTTCTGAATCATGGCTACGAAATCCTCGTTTGAGCTGGGCAGAGAAAATTCCAAAATAAAATGCTGGAAAAGGAACTAATATCTGTAGATAAAATAAAATAGGTAATATCTTACCATTTGAACTGCTTCAGGAATATGTTCAAATTTAGGTTTTTCTTCGGATCAATGAAAGAAATCTGACGAAAAGAAAAAAAGAAAGTAGACGGTGATAGATCCACTTTGATAATCAGCTGTGTTTGTTTTCATTTCTACAATTCTGTGTGGAGTGTTGACCAAGCACACCTCTTTAGGCTCCTTCTTGACAGGAGCAGCTGCCCCCTTGTCTTTGTGCTCGGCCACCGGGAGACAGAACAGCTGTTCGATACTGCTGTAGTCCGGCTCCAGAGGAACAGGATCGCTCTGAACCGAAGCCCACATGGAGTGACCATCTGTGTGTGTGTGTGTGTAGGAAGAGAGGAAGCTGTCATTAGCTCCTGCCGCTATCCTTTTTCCCGAAAAGCCCCATCATGGCTGAAGCTCATTTCAAAGTAATTTTCTTTTATCTCCGAACACTGAGGGAATCGTACATTGATTAACACACAGTTTAGGAGTAGAGCTCCGTTAAACTTTCCAATTTATATTAATTTTCCATCCCTATGAGCTATTTTCTACTCAGAGCTCCAATTTCTTTTTAAACATCTTACATAATTCCCGTTTAAACATAAAATGACCTGAAGGGGTGAATCATATCCTCCACGGTTGTTATTTTAGAGGGAGGCAAAGCTTCCTAAAAAGCCAAGGTCGACTTTGACACTCCTGACAAAAAGGTCCAGTCGAGGTTTGCTATCTGTTGGGGATCTTATTTGAGCCTTCAAAAGGAAAGGTTTCCCTACTCACCAGTTACAGTACGGAGTTTCTGCCAGTTAAGCTTTTTCATCCTCAGAGTCGGGCATCTGTATGCCTTCGTGGGTGCACTGCATCCCAGGGCTTGACTGCTCTGAGCCACTATCATTCCTGGGGGAGGAGGTGGTGGAGGAGGCATGCCAGGCAATGGAGGTGGTGGTGGTGGTCCGCTGCCAGTACCCGGCAGGGGTGGTGGAGGAGGCGGGGGAGGCATACCAGGACCGCAGGGCAGAGGTGGTGGTGGCGGCGGCATTCCAGGCAAGGGAGGTGGCGGCGGCGGTCCACCAAATCCTCCAGGCAGTGGAGGGGGAGGTGGTGGAGGAGGAGGTGGGCCAGTCATACTTGAGGGTAGAGGAGGAGCAGGAGGAGGTGGTGGTGGAGGAGGAGGAGCACACACTGAGACCTGAGGGGACGTAGTGCTTTTGTCTGGCTGGTCTTTGTCCTGATGATCCAGATCAGTCTGCACAGCTTTGTCCACTTTGATCATCTGTCCGTCCACTTCATGGTGGCCGTCGCAGCTCTTGCCTTTGGAGAACATCAGACGCTCCATGATCCTCTCAAAGGACCCCATCTGAGCTGGAGTCCAAACAAAGAGACACTGATAAACTCACTTAATTAGTAAGCTCATTTAAAACAAAAGAGATCCGGTCAGCTGTTCAGAGTCTCTACCTCTGTGCTATAATCTTTTTTTCTGGGTAGTCAATCTCCTTCAGACATTAATCAACTCGCTCTTGAGCTCTTTAGACTGTTGACCTAAACTGATTGTATATCTGCAGTGTTGACTCACAGTCCTGGGTCAACAGTATGGCTCTGTTAGTGACGGCCTCCAGAGCCAGCCAGATATCCGATCGGCCCGGTCCCAGCACCAGCAGGGCCTGCAGGATGGACAGCAGCTGCAGGGAGGCCGGGGAGCTGCTCACCTGAACACACATGAAGGAAGCAGGACTTTGTTTACATGTTGACCTGCCAACTTAAGTTACCATGAAACTATATTAATCAGAACTGCATATGCACGGCAGATAATAAACACCTTGTTGAAGAGTGTGGTGAAGACCTCCAGGTGGTTGCTCATGTCAATGCCTCCATACACCCGAAGCAGCTCCTCCTCATCTTCAGCCATTGCCTCTTCAAACGCTTCACATTGGATAATCAAGTCTTCATCCTCCTGTTCCCTGCACACGACACACACACAGGAAAAAACAAGCTATAGTCAGGAACAAATCTTTTTCTAAAAGCTACATTATTTTACTTGCAATTGAAAAATAAACTAATCAAAGGTGATCAAGAGACAGAATTCTCACCTTAATTTCGGCAGGATGTCAAGTAACTGAAGCCCTGCAGAACAATCATAAAACACAGTGGTAGGTATCACAACACTCATCGGTTCTTTAGAGAGTTCACGTCATCATCGTGACATATGTTAGCTTGGAAATGTGGAGCAAGTCACACAGGTGATCAATCACAAAATAGGCGTGGCCAATCACAGTGCTGATTGGTCCAAGGAGGTGGGCTCCTTTAAGAGGTTTGACAAAGCTGCAACACGAGGTACCACACAGAAAGGAAGAATCTTCCTTTCCCTGTGGAGTTGTTGTGCAATTCGTCTCACAAATACCAATACAGTATGTCAGGTGTAATACCCTTTGTTGTTTCCTTTGTTTTGTTCAGTACACACAGACTGCAGAAAATAAGAAGCCAAGAAGTGGAAAACAGCCAGATGGATGTGGAGCGAGTTTCATTCCCCCTTTTGTTTCAGGCGATCATCATGTGGAGTCAGTGTGATGTCATCAGTGCAGTGATCACATTTTTCAGCATAAATATAATAGTCAAATGTAAATGAATGTAAAAAAACGCAACGCTTTATTCACTTGAGGTTTGTTTTCCCAGGCATGTTGTCCAAGAGAAAATGAGGCCATTAGACCTATTCTTAGTCCGACGGATATTTGCAATGGAACGACCCTCTTTTCCTTCTTTGTATTCCCTTTCGGCGTGGAGTTGAAACACATTTGCCTTTTTCACCACAGTGTGAGCCGGCTGATCATGCGGCTTCCTGATTAATTGTTGAGTAGCAGCTGAATAGAGGACCTACCGATAAACTCCTTTCTCATCTTATCTCTCTGCCGGAGGCCGTCGGACCCAAAGATGAGGGCGTTGATGACACTGAGGAGTGTGACCATGTAGGGGACGTTGTCGGTGGCCTGCAGCTCGTTCATGATCACGCTGAAGCGATACTGCTGCGTCTTCACCCCCTGAAGGAGAAATCACAGGCAGTGTCAGACAGACATTTACCACAAACAACGTAGAAGCCTTGGGAAGGACAGTCCGAAAACAATTAAAATTCAGGCCCACAGAGGTCTGAAAGGACGATTGAAAGATTCTGTTTATAATTCTTAATAAATCCAAATACAATAGGAAAATAAAATGAAAACCAGATGTAAACGGGGTTTCAGTTTCTGTGATGGTTGTGCACTCTTACTATTACTATCTATTGTCCAGAGTGATGACGTCAGACCATGTGAGGTAAAACCCACATCAGCTACTTTTTAAACACACTCATCTACTTGCCTTGTAGTGTTCCAGAGCATCCAGAGCCAGGCAATGGCCATCGGTGGAAAACATACTGAGGGCTGCGAGTAGCTCAAACACCTGCTTCTTCACCATGGTGTTGGAAGTGTCCAAAGCTGCGGAGCACCATGATCACACGTATGAATACAGGTAGAACGCTCAAACCTCCCATCACTGCTCCTTCCTCATGGGGCTGGACCCAAACAGGACTGCTTTGCTTTACTGACTTTTAAGCAGCAGGGCTTGAACTTTACCCTCGAAGGAGGTGACATCTTACTACAGATAAACATGTGTTTGTGTGCTTGAAATCCAATAAATCCACACAGCATGACACTACAATTTGGTCGTTGGCCCAAACGCGACCATTAATGATTAACCTCTGTGTGAAAACTAATGCTACATAGTTTGTGTGGAAAAATGTATTTTACATTCTGGAGAATCGTGCACTATATGGAAGTAGTTACTGAAATGTTTCTAACAATGTTAAATCTGGGTGCTTGTGTCGTCAACCTTGGGAGAGCTTCCGAACGTATCCCTCGTTGTCTATGATGAAGTGGATCCCTGCTGCGGAGTTCATGACCGCACGGACACAGCTGACACAGGTGAGCTGCAGAAGAGCGTCTGCAATGCGAGAGCATCCCCGCCCGGAGAGACGGTCCAGGGCCTCCAGGAGGAGGTCCAACCCGCTGAGCTCCAGGAACTGGACCATCCATGTCTGGTCGCTACCCTCCAGGCGGCGCTTCAACCCTGAGTAGTTCACCACAGTGGGAACCTGCAGCAGTCGGATGCACAGCTCTGGATCCGCACTCTCCAGATTGGCCTCCAGCTGGGTATCGGAATCCTGCGAGGAGCCCAGTCGACCCCGGACTGCCGCCCACTTCTTCTTCCCGTCGGACTTCCCTGACATGTTTGCTGAAAGGACTGTGGAGGAAGGGAGGACACCATGTTCACAGATTACTATTTGAGATGCTGATTTTGGGCAGCAGGTATTCAATTGCTATCAAGAGGAAAAGGAAGCAGGCCAAAAAAGGCCTTATCAGAAAGGAAAAGAGAATAGGAAATGACAGCGCTGCACTTTGTGGAAGAGTAAAAGATATGTCAGCAGTCCAGTCATCACCAGCTATACCAAACATTCCAACTTAATCCTGCATGAAAGGGAAGAGACTCACTGTCAGCTCTTTAAAACTTTGTACAAAAAGGCTGGCTCAACTCTGGATTGTACACATTGTAATTTACAATATGAATAATGGATTCCAGCTCATCATGGATTTGACGATTGAAAACATTCACAAGGTGCACGGCTACACTGAAACTACTGTTGGGGAAGAACATTTAACAAGCATCATATCAACATATGTGACTCTGACATGAATGCACACATTCACCCCCTCGAGCGCCTTTTTCTGGCATCACCCCAGAGCACAGTCCCCTCTTTTACTAACCTGCCTCACCCGGGAGCGTCTTAATATTTCCCCGTCACTTTCATAAACACGTTCCCACACTAACAGGATACGGGTTCAGGCCAAAGAAGGGGAAAGGCTTCTGCAGAAATCTAAAAATACTGTCTGTGTATTGGTGTTGTGGTATTAGGTGGCTCGGCATTAATGAATAGTGCAAACGGCTCTTCTGATTCCTGTTGATGACTTCACACTTGGCGAAGATAAGATATACAGATGAAACTGTGTTGACGGGGAGCAAACACAATGCCTTGCAGTCATTCAGAGTACTTTGGCCAACGAGGGACATCGAGACAACGTAAAGCTTTGCTATCCTGCTTGATCGCTGCTTCTTTTTTTTGCACATTCATGGATTGGATTTTGTTCCCTTCGAAAGATGATTCACAGAGAAATAAGCAGAGACGTGCATAAAAAAAAAGGAGTCAAGGTGAACTTTTCTCACACAATCTGCCGAGGAATTTGTCAGCTCTCGCCACAGTGTGAGAGTGTTACCGTGGCAGCGAGCAGACAGACAATGGTGGTTTACAAAAGGCCTTCTCAATCCTCTGAGTTGTTTTCATTAGTCACTCACAAAATAGATGGAATGCTCCCTGCCCCCTCTCAAGGCGAGAAGTCTTATGACCAACAAGCATTTAAACACTCTCTGATTCAGATGGGTTTTGTTTTTTCTTGCTGAGTGGGAGCAGGAAACAAAGGTTGCAAGTCGGCGCATGTAACTCAATTTGCCCAGTCAGGTAAAATCGTGAAGCCATTTTTTCGGTCGAATTCTTTCTGCCACATTAATTGCTCATACGCATTTCCTCCGAGAAGATGGTGACTGTGTATGTGCATCTGTCATGTGCGCTGCCGCTGGCTTTGATCAGGGACTTTTGACGAGGAAGGAAAGGACTTTCCTGGGACAGGAAACCAGATAAACATGCTGGTTTGACAGCTCATGTTCCTCCTTTGTGAAATGAAATTTCAGCGTCATTCCACAGGATGTTGATTGGATCCTAACTCCAGGGATATTCTGTTCATGGAAAGCTGTGTTACATTAAAGCTTATTTCAATAATTTGTATATTATTTTAGTGCATTCCTGGAAAAGAAACTTTCGTTTTTTCCACCTTGTCTTGCCAGAGCTCCCACATGTACCACTAATAGCAGGCTGATCCAGTACAAGCCTACTCATCTGTCCTCTGGTTTAGTCGCCCACACAGCACCCCGCCTCTACCGTACAGCACTTATGCGTGTACACACAAGCAACATCCCTGCTGATGTCTTTCCTCCGAGACATATGCAGATCTTACATTTACATTTTTACTGCAAATGCTGTTAATGCCAACAATCATGTGTGTGAACAGATTAAAGGAGTTTGAATTAAATCACTTAATCATGTTCTAAATCACACCAGCTTTGTCAGGGAGATACAGAGATTGATTGCATTAGATTGTACAAAGAAATATTTAAATCATGTTAACACGTGAATCGTATGCACTGTAGGGATTGAGTAATTATACGAAATGAGTCCATCAAACCTCCAAGTCTGTTCAGTATTTGCAGCATAATTATTAATACAAGGAGCATCTGGTACTCATTTCACTGCCATCCAAACCTCCTCTCCTCTCTGTTATTTAAAGGAGAAAAGCAGGCTTGTGGAGTCTAGAGGCAAACATTGGAGTTCAGATATATTGTCTCGTGAAATGGTTTGGTTTGCTTTATTGAGATTGTCTTGAAGATGGCTTTCACCTGATTGATTTAACGTCTACACTGCAAACTGACAACAGTGGCAGCCCATATGGTCCATGGTTTAAAACTGCGATCCTCACTTCATGTGGATTCTGGTAACTGTTTTTTTTCTCCTTCCTTCCCAGCCTTCCTCCTTTCCAAGGCAAGAATGTTTAGAGGGAGCAGCCGATTGCCACCTCTCCAGCAAGCAAGACGAGACAAGGCACCAGAATTGCCTTCTGCATTGCCTTGCATCACTATGATTAAAAAAAGACCCACAGATAGCAGCACAACCCGAGCAACATCCTCACTTTGCGCTGCGCTGTTTCCCCCTCATACCAGAGGGCATAACGGGACTAATTTCCTGTGGCTGGCAGGAGGTACAAAACCAAAACGATCATGACTGTGGTTGCTGCACATGCAACATCTTCAGGCACTGTTGCCTCGTTACACATCATCTTCTAGGTTAACTAAGTGGGATGTCTTACCTGGTTTTATTCCATTAATATACACTGGAAGAATCGGGTCCTCTCGTGTGTTTCAGACGGGAGGAGAGCAAAGCTGTCAACCTTGCAATCTTCTTTCTTCCAACCAACCCATGGAACATGCACCTCTGTAATGTTCGGCAGTGTGTGGCAGGTCAAATCCCTGCGTGGTACGCCGACGGCACCGCTTTCAATCGCTCCGGCCCGAGCTTTCACTCACTTGTGAAAGACTGACGGCGTGAAAGTAGCAGCAACACTGGGCTACAACTTCCGCTCATGGCTTTCAAAATACAACTTTAATGCTAAGTGCCGACTGGCTAAATGAGATTCATCCACATGCCGCACTAGCTTCCGTTAAAAACAAATACACTACGAATACAACAAACTGAAATAAATTTGAATCTATTGTCATTCTTACATATCATAATGACACATAAATATACACTAACGTTAGCTAGGTACCAATAACGTTGCTAGCCCCTGAGCATTAAGTACAAATAACATAATTAACGCTAGAACACTAAGCGTGACAGCACATTTTTTACAGTACTAGTATTTGAAGACTAGATAAAATATAGCTACCTGGCAATTTATTCAGTTGTTGAATCTGACAAAACTGACAAAACGTCTATAACGTTTCTGGAGTTGCGGGGTCGCTCCTAGTAACCGAACTGAACCTAACCGAAACTGAACAGCTTCTTTTTACGTTTCATGTCCACGCACACGGGGATTTCTGCGTTTTATTTTGAAGGCACTATTGCAAGACTTCCGATGTCAATGTGCCTGTCGGTGTCCGGCTTGCAGTTATTTGTGATGTTGGATACATCCAGGGGTTGGGCCCTCCTCCCTCACTCCCCATCCAGCAGCTGGAAGTGACCGAAAGCGAAGAGTCATTGCTTAAGGGATTTAACTGGATTGCTCAAGTCAGTTATTGACTCTTGACAGTATATTCCTCTCACAATCACAATGTACAGCGACATTTCTATTACACTCTGGTGCTATGGCTTTATCTACAGATAAAGACCCTGCACCTGTAGATATCTGTGGATCATTGTAGCAGGCAACAAACACTTTTTACGTATCATCTTTATATGTTATACTATTTTCACTCCTAAGAGGAGCTTGGCTCTTTGGCATTGTCCCATAAAGACTAAAACCAAATATGACGATTGAATGATTTCGATGAGATTCCAGACATAACCTGAAGACAGCCAGATGTAATCTCTACAATTTGTTTACATAGCTGTGCATTCAAAATCTTGTAAAAAGTGCTATTATAATATTTACTTTATTGATAAAAGAGGAGGATAATACTGCGTAAGCCAACTTGTAGTCTTTACCAACAAAGCATGAAGATACTTCTTTTATGAATTTTCTTGGACTTAAGCCTTAATAAGCAAAATCGTCCAGTAAGTCAAAAGACAACTTCGGGCATGTTGGCATTTTTTCTCAACAGACAGTGAAGATAAGCAAGTTGGGATAAGCAACAAGGAAGGTGCAGTGACATTGAGTTGCTGTTATTGTTGCATAATCATGTAGCTCATAAGAAAATCTGTTATAGATTTTTCTCCATTGCTGTGTTCTTTTAGGTCCCAAGGGCCAAAGTATTATCAGTAGTATTGCGGATATGAAAAGGGAGCGTCCATCAAGAAATGCACCTAGAAATCAGTAGGCTCTCAAGTTACACCACAGAATATGCAGGAGAGTCGGCCTCTTACAATGAAAACAATGCTTATACCTGAGAGTGGTTTGTTTAAACAGAGCATCAAAAGATATTGAGCAAACATTAAGAAGTCATCATGAATAGTCCACAACCCTCCGGCTGAGCTCGCTGAACAGGATCATGAAACCCATCAAATGTAAACAAGATCCTAATACTTAATATGTCAACTTCTTTTCTTAAAACCTGCTGCAACAATAACCAATGGGGACGTGTCTTGTGCCAGAGATTATATGATTTATCTCCACTGTACTTGCCATACATGGCCTGGAAGGAAAGACTGCTCATTACAAATGACAGGACAGGA
>CAAKHC010015162.1:118813-156817 GCA_901007825.1 Macroramphosus scolopax
TTTAAGATGAGAGCATCTGTGCAGGAAAGGATGAAAGGATGGATGCATCACTGGTTTAGCAGCCCAAAATTAAACTACTAGGTTTAAGGATAAATACTTTAAATCTACAATACATGCAGTCCATTTCTATTTCTGGGTCTTAACTGGAGTCTCCAGGCTATTAGTTTCCTAAGTGGTTCTTGGCACCTGTTGACCAGCATTGTGCTCCACATTTTGCCTATGTCAATGCCACTTCTGTTAGATTTTCGATGACAAAATTGACATTTACGTTTTAGTGAGATTTATCTTGGTCTGCCGTTTTAAATAGTAAAGAGTAAAAAGGGTCTGAGTTGGCTTCACAGTACCTGAATCCGAAGCAGCTCCTCAAAACTACATTTCCCAGTTTGCAGTGCACGGCTGAGTTCAGAGTTCGAATACGTCAAACTCATGCTGCTAGCAACAACAAAAATAGTTGAGCTAGCCGAACGCCACCTTTCATTTACAATCTTTTACAATATTTTTTGCGTTAGCCGTGATACTGTTTGTCCGCAGAAATGTCCGGAAAGGCCAAGGATATTCTTAAAATGGACCTCTATGGTTTGCTTGGCATAGAAATCACTGCTACAACGAAAGAGGTGTGTATATGCTAGCTGTGAAGCTAGTTAGCTATGTTTTGTTAGCCACTCCTGTTAGTATCTAATGCTCATTCAGCTTAATTAAATGCTTGACGTTGTTTTGACTAACAGTTCAACCGTCTGTTGAACCTTAAAATGCTTGGTTGTATGATGAGAAATTGTAACTTAAGAGGCGAATAGCTTGCTATCATAGAGCTTGTAGTATCTTAGTGTGTCTCTGCTTCGGGAGGGCGTTTAAAACAATAGATTTCAGTAGACTATACAAAACAGTAATTTTTATGTTTGTAGAAAGAGCAAGACATTTCCACCAAGTATGACCCAAAACAAAACAAATGGCATAAATGACAGCTACTGTTTATATCGCAAAGATGTGTTACATTGAAATGGCCACTGAGTGGCGACACTGCATCAGTAAAGTCTTTAAATCATCATGCTGCATAAGAATAACAGTAAGTGCACTTGGATTAGGGGTGATCAGAAACTTACGCCTATTATATTATTATTATTTTATTTTATTATATTCTTAATCTTAATTAACCGGCGAATTTGATGGTTAATGTGGTGGTATAATATTAGGCCTGGGTATTGTTTTCAGGCAGAAATTATGCAATATTGTGTACAGCAGCTGTAAAAATGTAACCTTTGTAAACAGGTTACATTTGTTTGATCTGTTGAGCATATAACAGACAACTGAAATTGGCCTAAATTACTTTTTATGCTGGAATGGTGTCACTCGTCTTTCGGAATTTTCCTCCATTCTCCTCCCCGCACTATTTCCCATCTCAGAGTGGTTCACCATGATGTTCTCCAGAATCTATCGTCTCCCTGCCCATCTCTTCGCACAGTTGCAAGCATCTAAAATCAGGAAGGACCTTATAAAAATCGCTGCCAAAATGAACTCTTAATTGAACTTCAAAGTTCCTAGTCGTTTCCAGATCATTGTGCTGCATGAATTTAGTAGTTGTAATTGGGCAAAAATGTGACTAAAAGTACAAAAAGTTGGTTCTGTGATGTCTGTTGATAGTCAAGAGATAGTGAAGGTTTGTGTGTGCAATGTGTTTAGTCTTGGGGGGCTCAACGATGACGTGTGTGAAGACAGATGTCAGCAAATGGGCTACTCATCCCAGCTGTTTGGCACGATGCTCCACTACTATTATCAAGCATGTTGTATATCACAGAGAAGGGAAGAGGCTCATCCCAGGGCCTATTTATGTGGACTTGGTTGCAGTTTTTTAAATCTTGCCTTGACTTAGTGGTTTTGTGTTCTGCATCTCGTTCTGCTTTTATTTAGCATCTTGCTCTGTTATCACTGCTGTTGACCTTCTTCTGTGCTTGGTTGACTGATACATTTTTGGGAAGCTGGCAAGTCAGATGCCGTGATATAATGGCTGTGGATGATGATTGTACTTGGACTGCAAAGGGAGGCTGTTGCTGAAAGCTAACTGCCCATTGAAAGAGTTGTGCTCCTGTATATCAACAGGTCTTGGGTAATAATTGCACAATAAGTGAGGATTTAACCTACCAAAGATGTCCTACTGAAACAATGTCAAATGCCAAGAGCAAACAACATTTCTTGTTACTTTTCCAGCTTGTTAAATAAGGGAGTACCTGATGTGGTTAATGAACAAGCTAAATGCCGGGATGATTTACTTGCAGACGGAGATTACGAGGACAGGTGACTTTTTTTATAGGGTGTTTAAACTCATTGCGTGCATTTAAGTCTGCTTAGTTGGGGAGGTTGTCAAAGGATAAATATTGCTTTATATTAATACATGTCCTAGCATTGTTATTCATGTTTTACTTAATTTTTAACAACACAAAACTATTTTGATACGATCTCATTAACGGTGAACATACGGTAATATTGAAATGAAGTTTGGCCTGCTTTATAATCACACATGCATATGGGAAGTCAAACCCAGGATAGCAGCAACAATATTACATTGTGTCTCTTCATTTCACAAGTATTTTCTTCTGTCTTTCACTCTCCCTTTCACTCTGTGTTCTCTTTGCCCCAGTTCTCGTTTTGCTATTTCCTTCTCCTGTTGTGCCTGTTAATGTTTTCCTCCAGCTGATAATGTCCCGTAAATGGCAGAGCATTGTAATTAAGGAGGATGGGCCCGTGGCAGATCAGGCAGCTAATCAGCTACACAGGCTGGGGGCCCTACCGGGTCTGTGCTGAGGCCATACCAGGCCCAGTTTGTCAACTATAATTGGCACCAAAGACTGTTGTAATGAGTACAAGATGTGAACATGCAGTTGAGACTGAAGCAGGCAGGGATCAGGGTATCACAGAGAGTCTGGTTTTCGCCAGGCACTAACCATTTGACTACTGTTGGTCTGCAGTAAAATGTGTGCTTTTTTTTTTTCTCTGTTCCTTGTTCAGCAAACGAAAGCTTGAAACATAGTTGAGATGTCTT
Source organism: Macroramphosus scolopax (assembly GCA_901007825.1). Taxonomy (NCBI): domain Eukaryota; kingdom Metazoa; phylum Chordata; class Actinopteri; order Syngnathiformes; family Centriscidae; genus Macroramphosus; species Macroramphosus scolopax. The sequence goes on from CAAKHC010015162.1 coordinate 121,848, forward strand.
ATTTCTATTTTGTGCTGCGTATGAGAAAAGAAAAAAGGAGCCTGTGAAAATAAAGATTAATTGAAAGAGATAGATCACCAGGCAGATTTGGAAAGTGACATTTTAGATAAGATAATTGATTGGAATATCCTGCAGGAAGATGCCACTCTATCTGAGAGCTCCTGCCCACATGTGTACGTACCTCTTCAGAAACAGGCCTTTATTTGATTATAGCATCATTATTTAAGAAAACAACAGCATTGGAGGAGGAAAGGAAAGGAAAAGGAAAGAAGGAGGAGAAGACTAATGAAATAGTGTGTGTTAACGGGATCTTTAAAGCTGGATCCGGTGAGACAAAAAGGATGATGTGCAATAAGGCTGCTCAGCGCCAGAACAACATCATTGATGACAGGTTGTACTTGTCAAACAGCTCAGCTGGCCAGAAGTTTGTCCTGACAATGTCAAACATCTGCTAGGTTTACAGCAGATGTGGAGACATGTTTATCTTGTCTGCTACAGCAGGTGATGAAGAACATGAGAAGCAGAGTAAGTGTGAGCTGACGACAAAGTATTAGTTGTTGAAAGACCTGCAGGGGTTTTGCACAGTTTAGTGCAGTTACTGCAGCTCATGTATAGCACATATGTAACTCACAATGAATTCTGCAGGCCACTCTGTTTTAAACATGAAACACTTTAATAACTAATTTGCTTTTGTACTGTACGACAATCTCTTATTATTCTTTGAAACATATTGCTGCATTACATCAAATATCATGTTGCACTAATTTGTCAAAATTGTTTTATTTTAGAATCAGTCTGCAATTATACACCATCACCATGCAAAGAAGATGCACCAATGGCAGAACATTGTCAAACAGAAGCTGCACAACCAATGTTTAATGAGTCTTCTAAGTGGTTTTCAAGCAGAGTAGAAATAAACAGAATCTCTACTGGCAACAGAAGAAAAACATTTGGAATAAAAGAATCACAAAAATATTGCAAGAGTCCTTTGAGAGGAAGATTATGTCAGTTGGTCCCATGAAACTCTTTGTGCATTCTTACTTGCGCCAAGGAGGTTACGTCTTCACCCACATCTGATGGTTTGTTTCCTTGATTGTCCATCTGTGAGCAAGACTGGGTCAGTATCCCTGACCCTTGGTCGAGGGGTTAACCACGGGCCAAACAAGACCCACTGCATTTTGGGGTATTTCCATTTAACAAGCAATAAATCTTTTTTTACTTACCTCACTTTAGAGGGATGAACTCCCATTTTGTTACATTGGAACTTGAACTTTAGGTTTAATTCCCTTTTTCATCAATTTAATTGTACGTCCCTGATTGAAAATTTCTGCAAACAGTTGTAGAAGGTTATAATAATAGAGAGGGGAGGGAAAAGGAAAGGGAGAACCAGACCGAGGTAGGCCCAACAGTAAGCATATGTGTTTGGCGCCAGTCCACAGCTTTGCGTGTCAGCCTCGATCTGTAGGAAGGCTGTGTGTGCCAAGCATCAAGACTAAATATCCCTTAATGATGTCTGGTCTCTCAGAGCCCTCTTAATGAACTAAGGTCTCATTTATTGTCGGAACTATAAAGCCGGGCTTAACGTGTCTAAATACCCGTCATGGAGACTCATTGCTGTTCAAAAGGCCTCGACCGAACCCGAGTCAGTGTCATTGTGCTACGCTCGCTATCAGTCCACTTTTGCTCAGCTCCCAATAAAGTCTGCTCTGTATGCTTTGGCACACACTGCAGAGATATATTTGTACAAAGCAACAAACAGGGAATGATTGTGTTTGCCAGAAGACGAGGTGTTCATTGCAGACGTTTCCCAGACATGCACGAAGGAGCTCCCAATTTCCGTGGTCCATAGCATACTGGCATTAGTTTCCGCTAAATATGTGAAAATATGCAGAACACCGGCGTGACTGATTAAGACTGGTGAGACAGTGTATATCAGTTTGTGTGAGTCTATGTATGTGTGATGGATATGCCAAAGCCTAGGCATGCAATGAAGGTTGTGTGCAGAAGGCGCCAGTGCTGCACTCTCCTCCACTCTCCCTCCTTCCCTTGTTTCTCAAGAGGAGCAGAGATTTAATGGAAACCACCTTGTCAGTTACTGGTCCCCAGAACGACCAACGAAGGGTTAACATTCCAAGCAGTGACCTGCAGTTAGAAAACTCGGCTACGACTAAAACCTGATATAACATTACATTACTCCAAATTATTGTTTAGTTTTTCCAGTTAGGTTCTCTGAACCCCAAAAACATGTTGGCTACCAGCCTAAGATATTAATAGTGGCCCTCTCAGAATTGTTATAGACAATGGCACTCTGTTTGTGTGTGTTATTGTAACATTTTTTGAAAGTTTAAATAAAGATCGACTAATACCAGGCTGCAACTCGGGACACATTTATCTTGCAAACTGGCAACGGGCCTCAGAATACTTTGAAATCCTCTTGCGGGTAGTTCACTGTGCTGTATGTGCAGCTTCCATTAACAACACGTCAAAAGGACACGAAGCAGGGGATAAGCTCAGGTGTTGATTTGATCCAAACAATACAGTCCCTGATTTTATTTAAATGCAGACCACATTTCACCCCCAGTACTTTCGTGTCAGATTGTTACCATTTGTGGCAGTACTTCAATAGAACCAATGTTTTTTTTTTGGATTTTGGTTTCTCGGCCAAGGACGACAGGATAAAGATAATTGGTACTGAAAGTAAGAATCTTGCTTTCACGTGGCCAAAAGCTGTGGCAGCGGGGATCTGTGCTTTTCTGTCCTAATCAACATTTTCCGCCCTTCAGTGCATACATTTAATGGTTCTTCTCTGTGTCTCCCAGATCAAGAAAGCGTATCGACAGAAGGCTTTGACATGCCATCCGGACAAGAATCCAGACAACCCAAAAGCAGGTGAGTGAACAAATGAATGTGAGCCACAAACCACAGTCAGTGACACAGCAGCATTTCTCATTCGTATCGCCGTAGTGCTCTCAACTAGTTGACCCTGCCAGACAACCTAACCATCCCACTCAAAGTCTGACCAGTGCCTTTCTTCCCTGGCGGCAGATCCAGCCAACAGAAACAGTGATTCCACACTATGTCCCTACTTTCCATCCTTCCGCAGCCTGTCACCGACCAGCATGTCTACAATTACACAATATATCTAAGTGTAGCTTTGTGTTAGGAGGGTAAAGCTAAAGCACCTTGGACAAAAGGCTGGTCATGAGGAATGTTTTCAAGTGAGGTTTATGTGGTTTCTGAATACTTCAGACAATTCCTGATTATGTGAAGAAAAAAAAAGGAAATTGGTGGGGGTTGAGAGGGATAATAGAAAACCAGGGGGTCGGTTTCCCAGAAATGGAAAAGTAGTGGTTTGGAGGCCCTCACCACTTGAACCTGCACATGGACGGACTTTGTCCCGATCGCACGAGAGCGAGGCGAGTCCTGAGACGGGCAGCCCCTCAGGGGAAGGTTGTATGAATGATAGAGGTGAGTTGGAGGTCAGGTTTGTTCATTGAGGACACCACCCACATTCTCTCTTTTTCCTGAAACCCCACATGTTGTGACACTTTTAGCTGCCTAGTGGGCATGGCAGGTCCTTCCCAGTTGGATCTCATTCCATCCCCTTAAATGCTTGTAGGTAACCTAACCGCGTCTGCTGGCAGTGAGATCCGCAGAGCCTCCTGTTAGTGTGCATTGCCAGTCCCCACAGGGAGTAACCGTATCGCTCTGTTAGGCCTCCCATAAGTGAATGATTAAGCTTGGCTAGTATAGTGCAGCAGTGTGGCGTATGATGGGGAGTGGGGTTGTGTTCTCTGTGTGCTTTTGTGCGTGTGTGTGTGGTAGACGACAACCGGGGAGTCTTGCGTCGTAGTGGCGTTTGTGGCAGTGGCCCCTCAAGGTGCTCTGATGGAAGATAGATGAATAGGTCAAGGGTTTGGGTGGGAATGCAGCGCTCTGTCATTGGAGATGGGAGACTTGTGGCACCTTTTAAAACCTTTACGTCTCAGTTTTCTTCAACCCTGCGTCCTTGTGTCAGTTTGAAGATGTCATGCTGCGGGCGTAATGCCTTTTGTGGCATAAACGCCCCGGTAGATGTCATGTTCTCTTCTCATCAACAACATCTTCTCGTCCATCTACTGTGTAAAAGGGTTAACGTTTACAGATTGTCCCTTGGTAGAACGTTTTTTCATATAATAATGCATCTTAAGAATTCTGTGTGTACTCAGTCTTATCGCTTCTTTTTTCCCCACTTTGCTCCAGTTGAACTCTTCCACCAGTTGTCTCAGGCTCTCGAGGTGCTTTCTGATGCCGCGGCCAGGGTAAGTCCACTGCGACGTCTGAACCTCTTATAAAGACGTTGATACACACTCACACCGAGACACAATTCATTCTGGTGTCTGATGCTGTTTTCCAGGCGGCCTATGACAAGATTTGTGCTGCAAAGAAACAAGCAGAAGAGCGAAACCGAAAGCTAGATGACAAGAGAAAGAAAATTAAGCTAGGTGAGTTGTTCTTCAAAATTGTTTTGGAATTTATGGAATTTATTCCAGATCCATGTCCTCACTGTACAGATCCATGTCCTCACTGTACTGCCATGTGCTATTGTTTCAATGTTTTTTATGCTTCTGTTTTTCTTTTCTGAAATTGTATTCTCGCTCTGTAAAGCACTTTGAGCTGCATGTCATGTCATGAAAGGTGCTATACAAATAAAGTTTTACTTACTTACTTACTTACTTACTTACTTAACACAACTAGAAAAGAGTTTTTAAAGTACATTTTTGAATATTATATATAATCCAGTTAATTAGCCCTGGTTGGGCTGTTATTCAACATAAAATATAGGAAATTAAAACAATATGACTGACTCCTCTTTCAACTGTGTCCTGATCTGCTTGTGTATCTTGGTGTGTGTGTGTGTGTGTGTGTGTGTGTGTGTGTGTGTGTGTGTGTGTGTGTGTGCCTCCAGACTTGGAGACAAGAGAACAAAAAGCGGAAGCCCAGTACCAAGATGAGGTGCAAATCACTAGAACTCTTGAAGAAGAGGTAAGAGATAGAAACCGTAAGAGATGAAAGCACATCGCACACGGTCGTAAGATAAAGACTTCACTGTATTACCAGGATTCATGAGTGCACTAAGAAGAAGGTAATCCAGTGCATCCAGGAAACTCTGAAGCACATCCAGGTGCTTTTATTCTGTTTTCCATCAAAGACTCGGGTCAATAACAAAGCCTCCATCTGAGAGCGACGTATTTCACTGCCTTATCACTATTATCAGCAAACCCATTAGGTGATATTGCATGACTCGATGCACTTTGAAAGCCACTGATAAATAAACATGGTGTGCATGCTTCTAAGGTGAGTCATAGCATTTGCTCACAGTGCTTAATGCATGTAAATATAATGCTGTTTGCCTTTGGGGGGAGGAGGTAACCGGTATTTGGCATGGTTCCATTTTCAGTTTAAGGTATTGCTGCCTGAAAAAGTGACCCTGTGGAGTTATTGTAGATAAACAAAACATTTTATTTACACTCCCCAAAATGTGATTTATCAAATCCTAGAAACATAAACATTATTCTTACATTCCCTTGTGGCCACCTTTTAGATTAGTGAAAGTGTGTGTGTGTGACTTGTCAGGATTATGTATTATGCAAACCTGTGCGCTTGTTTGCATGCACCAGACAAACAACTTGGTACTCATCACTACAGGTCTTAAACTCCACAGGGAACCTTTTACTGATGAAGTATTTATTTGTACATATTGCTGTATTTTATTTGTCTTTTTCCTCCAGATAGCTCGTCTGAGGGATGAGGGATCGAGGCAGCTAGAGGAAGAACAGAGGCTCATCAAAGAGCAGATCCAGAGAGAGAAAGAAACACAGCAGCAGCAAACAGGAGACTACACTCAGAGATGTACTTCCATTTCCATATATAACTAGTCTGTTTCCCTGCATGTAAAGCAAGCCAGCAGAACACAATTCACTCTTCCCTGGATGAGTCCATGTTGATAGAGTGAAGTGTTTTCACTCTCCAGAAAGCCCCGATGAGTGAACCCCCATCATCAGCAGTCATGTCAACCATCAGGCACTCGCACTCTGCGGTTCACCAAAAATTATTCACATAAAAACATATCTAAATGCCTGTTGGAATTGTTCTTTGCCTAACACCACTTGGAGAGGGCTGCTTCAGTTCCTGGCAGCAAGACAACTTGGCACGTTAATATAGGAATGCCACGCACACACATAGCTCAAACATCAAACTTTTAACCTTGTGATAATATTCTCGCATTAAATTCCATGTGTCTGCATGTTGGAGACATGAGAAAATTAAGAGTCTTAGTGAACCGGTTCTATGAAAGTGTGTGTATTCAAACGAAGTGTTGGCCCAGGACTGGATCTCTTTTTTGTGGCTGGGCAATTACTCATGCATACTCAGCACATCTTTTGAGCCTCTTCCATTTGCACGCAGTCAGGCCCCCCTTGGCCTCCCCTGGATTGGTCGTCTCTCGGTTCTATTTCGACAGGCACCTAGTCGATCACAAGACTGTAGCAAGATACATTCCCCATATTGCAGGCAATTTAAAATTGGTGTCCATATGAATGCGTCCCTTGGCTTCTATCTTTGAATGTTCCCACTTTTCTTGCCTGACAAAACAGTTATTACTTTGTCCTCTGGCTTCACTGTCTCATCTGTCTTCCTCATGTTTTCTCTCAGACTCCGGAGTGGAGAGATGTTCCAACAGCAGGGCGACTCCAAAACTGAAGGTAAATCTTTCAGCTGTGTGGTTTCAGTCGGGAGAAAAGACTGGGAATAGAGATGAGGATGAGGAATAGAGAACACAGCAGGGCGATGTAGAGCGGGTTCCAGCATCCTCAGGAGGAACTGCTTCTTCTGGGTGAAGGTCCCGGCAGGACGTCATCAGGGAGTTTGATAGAAGATTTGTAATTCAGTATTAAGAGACCACATAAGCTGTTCCACTACGGAGCAAACAGGCCATTCTAACGCCCATTCTTCCTGAACTGGCCCGTTGTCGTTAGTAAACATGTATTCCAAGAGCGGGCTTATTATATTTCCTCCTGGAAATGGCCTAGCCTGTGAATATTAACGGACACTGGGGATGTTAGCTAATGTGTTTAGACATTAAACTTGGTTCTAAAATTTTATAGCTGTCCAGGGCAGCAGAGAGTTCACTGACGTTTGTGTGTTCAGTTAGAAAAACAAACAGCCGTTTTAGGACTAATTGTGTCAGGGGTGATGTCCGTAGACATGAGAACATTAATGGATTGATGTATTTTATGTTACTGCTCACACTTATTATATATTGGAAAACGTAAAATTTTAGGTTCATTCGATTATTCTGAGTTCATAAACGTTTTAAGATTTAACAAATTCTTTGGGAAAGTTACACAGGTGATGTTTCACAGCTCCCGGAAAAAATTCCCGGAAATGCAGTTTCTGTATTTGTAGATTCTGTTGTATATGACAGGTTTCACACTGTCACCGTTTAAGAGAACCGGGAACTCACAACAGGGTTCAGTCGCAGGTCTCCAAGCAAGAAAAAAATTAATTGATCCATTTTCTTATTATCTCTTGTGGCAGCTGCATATTCACATAAAACAGGAAACATCATTTTCATAGTGCTTTACGTCAAGTCTCAAGACTGAAGTAGAAAGGCACAAACAATTAATCCCAAGAAAACAAGTTAACCATCATTCAAAGAAAAACCACACCAGAGGGAGTGTCTCTCTTCTTGCACCTTGGGCAGTTACCTGCTTCGGATTATTTTGTCATAACTCTGTTTTGTGTTGTGTCATAATACTGCGAAAATATAGTTAAGGAGGTGAGTCACCGTGTATTCTTCCGCCCATGTGTTAGTTTTCACTCCTTCTAACTGTACAGTGCACACCGTATGCAGGGAAATGACTTCAGGTCTCACAGGTGGTGCCAGGGTGACGTCACGAGAGCTCAAGAATGTCTTTCTCTTGTCTGACCTGATGGTTTCAGTAATCTGTGAGCCATCAGAGCCAATCCTCCTTAGCATACTTTGCCTCATGGTCATAGTTGATTTTAATCAATTGCACACTACTGATTAGACATTATCATGCACTTGTTTTTCTTCTCCCTGTTTCCTTTCTAGTTGAAGTGGAAGTGTAAAAAAGATGACGACACGAATGGAGGCTACTGTCAAGACACTCTTTTTAGACTTCTTCAAAAGGTAGGTTTTTATTGAAAGTGAAGTGCTAATAAGGTCACAAATAGTTCTTACAGAAACAGTAGAACGGTGCTCTAATCTATATATATTTATATAATTGTCAAATCGCTCTATATAGTTTTAATCTGACCCAAACCTGAGCTCCTAGTCAACAACCCTTCCTGCAAAGTCCGTCTGTATTTGTGGTCTGCATGACATCAGCGCTGTAGATCATTTTATTTTTTCCTTTTAAACAAGGCCCATTAAGTTTTGTTGCAGTGAAAGTGCTGAGGGCAATGTTGTAGCGCCCTTTTAAAGCCATGCACGCCATTGTTTGTGCCCCTCTTACCAGGTGATTAAGCGCTGCCAAGGGAGGCATTAGGAAATGTGCTCTTCTCATGCAACTCAGTACCACTTTATGTTGCGATCCTTCACAGGGGCTTTTGGTAGGGCATAGGTTTGCCTGAAATGAGGTTAGGGCAAGTGTCATTGATGTCATGCTGCGCCGGAAAAAGGCGTTTGAATCTCTCGCACGCACTCTCTTAATATCCCAGGCAGGAGGGTTGTGGAAGAGACAGGACTGTGAAATAAATGCTGTTGTTGCTTTTTCTAAAGCAATGAGAGTCAATTCTGAGGAAAAAAAAATTGTTTGACATGGCAAGCTCTAAAGAGTGACAGTTAATGTTTTGGGCAAGTAGAAATAGCCCCGGCCATGTGGGAAAGCAAGTACGGTATGTGTATACTTAAGCTTGCGTACGTGTTCGTACTTGTTTTCTTTGGCCACTTAAAAATAATACATCTTGGTTAAAGGGGGGAAAAAAAATGTTGATGATATTTATATTTTATGAAATACAGGCCTTTTGAGAGTCTTCTTTGTCACTGTTGGCTTGCTCCACTGTCCTTAGTAAGCATTAGCATTCCTGGACCTTCCAGTTTCCCAGAAAGCTGCATGTTCACAGAATGAGATTCTCAGCCGTCACCTCCTTCCTCCTCTTTGCTTGCCTTTGGCTTCTCAGAAGGAAAATAGAGAATAACAGTTACAGTCGATATAAACCTTAATAACCCCGAATGCATTGCTCTGCTAATGAATGCATCCATCACGGATCCGGTTTTAATATTCCATGTTAAGACATGAGTTTAGCCTCCCTTCTTGTCTTTCCATTGGTCATGAGGTCAAAGGATTGCTAAGATGCTCTTTCCCCTGTTCTCCTCTCTGGCCAACATTTCCTCCCTTTTCTAAGATTTGTGTTAGGGAGATGGATACGAGACGTTTGACTTCGGCCTCGCTGCCAAGATATTTGTCATCAAACCCTTGCTTCCCAAGGAGCAACTGAAATGATGACATCCAGTGTGGCCTCTCTTCTCTGTTGAGATGTCACAGTGGTCTCACTTAAGTACACGATGTTTCTGGACTGTTCTCTATAGTGCAACTGGCTCCGTCCCAAACATACCAACCCTATCATTAGAGAATAGGTTTAATGACTAAACACATACTGAATCCTGTGTTTTGAATGTTTGAGTCTGCATTTGCTTTGTGTTGTCATGGTGATGGGTTCTGCTCGGAAAGGAAATCTTCTAACGCTCCTTCGTTTGCCTTTCTTCCCTTCTTCCCTCCAATTTCTTACCTCCAGTATGGGGATGTTTTGAATGTGATCGTATCAAGTAAGAAGAAAGGAAGTGCTGTGGTTGAGTTTGCAACGGTGAGAGCAGCGGTAAGTACTCTTTCTCAGGCAGCATCCTTATTTTGTTTGTCTGATAATGAAAATTATTTCAAAGCTGACGTTTGCATAAACCCAAATTTCTTTGCCTCAGACTTGCCTCAAAGGCCCAGGTCATCTACTGAGTTTGATTATTCCTAAAAATTGACACCTGTCAAAGACATCTGCCACCTAAACTGATGTTTTTAGTTCTCCTGTAAAAGTTGAGATCTCTATCCTGATGTGAGCCAGCGGACGGAAGGGCTTTAGCCGCCTCATTGTTCCGCTCTGTCTGGATCCCCAGGCCGTCTGGTGTGATGGTGTACTTTTTTGTTGTGGTTTCCTCACCACAAAGTGTGGTTTTCCTCCAAAAACATGTCTGCTCGTCTACTGGGAATTGGAGCACAGGCTCTGCAATCTACATTTGTCTTTGACTATTGAGCCCTTTGTATCATGTTCAACCTGGCTGCTAAGTTTTATTAAGAATAAATCTTAAAATGTTTGTAGGAAAGACCTGTTTTCACTTTGTGTATTTTACCTGTTAAACATCCAGAATGCACTGAATGTTACATCTTCTATTTCATGCGTCTTCCACAGCTAAGTATATAAGTAAAGAAGCTTTTCTTTCAATCTCAGATGATCCACTGATTTATTATTCTCGTGTCCCCAGGAGCTTGCAGTTAAGAATGAAAGTGGCCTGAGTGAAAACCCCTTGAAGATTTCGTGGCTTGAAGGGCAGCCGGAGGTTGTTGCGCCATCATCTCACCCTGGCCAGTTCATGTCTACACAGGTACTGGTCTAACCCAAAAATGCGGTCTTGGAATTCACTCCCTCTCTAATAAACTAGTTCAGTCATATGCTACAAAATCTTCCCATGCACACAGCTTCCAACACAAATACCATTTTAGTAAATACCGTTCCTCAAGGAGGGGCATGTAAAACTTCAGAGGTTTTATTTTCAAATCATTGGTGATAATTTTGACATATTATATTAAAACTATTTCTGTGGTTAATAAACCTCAGTTTATTTTATTTGAGATAGTAGAGGCGCTGGCCGCTGGCCCGCCTCTGGCCCATCTCTGGCCCGCCACTGGCCCGCAGCTTGGTCAGCCACTCATTTGCGTTCCTAGCCTGGAAGATCCCAGAAAAATGTGCTTCACACAACAACTCAGGATGATGCGGTATGCTGCGTTAGCATGCGATGCAACAGTGGCTCCCATAGCTCCTGAAAATGAAACATTCTTTCCTTTTCTTTTTATATCAGGAGGTTTCTTGAAGAATGTGAAGCATTTACTCTCTGCAGGGCCAAACAAAGAATGTTTTGCACTGAAAAAAACTATCTTTTCTACCTTTGAACAACTGCCTCTTGTGATTTGAAAATTCACAGTAGTCCATATTTTATGTTTTTTAAATAGATTTTGCAAGCTTAATATTTTGTCTTTTGCTTCCAGTACAATCGCTGACACCATTAAAAGCATTAACCTTTTCACAACTTATGGGTCTGGAGTTACTGCTGAACTGGGTTTCACCCCTCAGCCAGCACAGTGTCTCAGACCCCCCTCTGCCTGGGGAGATTCTACCTGCACACTGGGAATTGTCACACTAATCTTTTTAAATGTTATTATGCTAACCCAGTTTGCCTCACAGATATCCAAAGCTGATTGCTTCATATTTTTCTTGCTCTGCACCCGGTAATGAAAACATTACGATGGCAGGGTCATTTTCAAATTAGCCCTCAGTGAGAAGATTTCTCGCTAAAGAAGACCCACATGACATAATGTTGATCCACATCTGGCCGAGGGTCAGTGAACATGGGGTGCATTTGAGAAAGACAGAGAGGTGATAAGAAGCCAGAGCCTTGGCGGCTATTCTCATTTCTTATCTGAAATAGAACAAATCAGATCCCTCTTCTGGTCTTTATCCCTCCATCACTTGTCTACGCAAGCCAGCTGCAATCACACAGAAGAAGCTTGGGCGAGGACTTTCTCCTTTAACCTTTATCAATCCAAACATCGTGCTCAGAGAGTCGGGGTCTCTCTGCAGGGAGCTCAGAGACACACACACATGACTTCATCCCCAGTGTCAGTTCCAGCTCAGCTGCGCTTGATAAATACCTCTGGGGCCAATGTGAGGGACCTAATAGAGAGGGGTCCGCAAATCCCCCTCAGGATCCGGAGACCTTGAGTATTACTTGGTTTACATTTTCACTGCTCCCACACAGAGATGCACAGGAGACCTGCTGGATCTGTTATGGGTTTGCTGGTCTAAAAAGCAGATTCCTAACAGCCCCTACTGCTGTCCCCTTTTCCTCACAATGGACATGAAATATTTTAACATAGGGACATATCTTCCACACTGTGTGGAAATACTTCCTGTGCCCTTCACTTAAGACGGATCCCTTATTTGGCTGTTGGATCAGGCTGTAATTTGTTGTGTGTTGACCCTGTGACGCATCAAACTTGACACCATGAGGCCAACTACATGAATTCCATAGTATGATTGATAGTTCTTCTCGCACTTCTCACGTTAATCATCACTCTGTCGCAACATTACGCTGTTCCCAACAACCATCTGCTTCGTCCCTTGCAGACGTACTGTTGGTGTCTACAGACATGTGATGTCATCGTTAATCACTGAGAACCTTGAATCATTGTTTATTCTATCACTGCCATACTATATCATTAAAAAGGGAAGCGGTGATAAAGGATTTAAATCTGAGCTGTCTACGCCTGATTCTACCATCTACGGCGGGCTTGTTGCGACACAAACCAGATGCAGCAGATCAGCTATTCTGGATCTGATTTTTCCATCCCTCAGTTTCGCTCGTGTTCCGAAATGGCCTTCTCACCGAAAATAGCCCCCGAGTCTGGAAGAGATGCGCTGTATGTGGGCGTGCGGCTGGCATATTCAACCCTGACCTGACCTCTCTCTTCATGGGGATAGCAGATATGTAGGAAGTAGTGCAGCAGGCAGGCTGTATCCTGTTAGCACCTGATGCTGTCTTTGTGTATCAGATTAGCACAGACAGAGTAGAGGGAGACTTGGAGTTACTGGTGATATAATATCAGTGTATAAACCTCAATGAGTGAAAGCCTAAACAGTTTATAGAAAGGTTTAGGACAGTGCGGTATATAAAGAAGTGTTTGGATTTTCTCATTAAACATGGAATGAGCTGGTTTGTGTGATTATGGTGCGGTCAAGATGATTGTGTTGCTCTACGCCCTGTTCCTCGTGCGTATCATGAGAAGGGATGGCTGTTGTGGATTGGCTCGGCCCTCACAATCGCTAGCCTGATAAACTGTTCTGACACGATACAGAAACCATGAAGAATATCAGTTTCACAAAATCCCTGCACGTGAACCCATGTGAATCCTAACAGCACGTCTCAGTAGCATCAGGATGTTCAGGGAGATCACAGCAGGACAGCAGCTTTTTAGTTTCTACCTGACAAAATATAAACACATCTTAGGAGCTACCATTTGAAGAGATAACCGTGTTTTTGGCATTCAGTATGACAATAAGTTTAAATGTTTGGAGGGTGAGAAGTGGTACCAGATGTGATTGGGATTCTTCATAACTCTGCCAATTTGTGCTGTGCAGACAATATAATTGGACTTCCATTACCCGCCCTCTCTTCTCACGTCTGTCATGTGGCAGGACGCTTGTTGAGCATTTGTTGTTGTGCTTCTTCACACTGGAGGCCCTGGTATAGACTAAATTAGTTAGCCAAGGACTTGTGGCTCTGCTGTTTTTCCAGAAGAAGCAGATGATAAAGCTGGTAATTATTAAAGGTTCAATGAGGATAATTCACCAAATGTTTCTGTGGTGTTCTTTATCAAACGGGGGAAAAAAGTCCAAGATATGTGGTTATTTGTCTTTGAAATCTAGTTTTAAATTGTCGTGAGTTAATATTAAATATGTTGCCACCGCCGAGGAGGTTATGTGATTAGATCTTTTTGTCTGTTTGTCAGTGGGATTATGCAAAAAAAACGGCTGCACTGATTTTCATGAACTTAGTGGTCGGGATGATGGTCCGTTACATTTTGGTGCATATCGAGTTTCTTTTGTTCACTTTCTTGCATTTCGTGCAATTTCATTATTTTCCCAGGACGAATCAATTGGACCTTTTATGACATAATTTTCCATATATTTTCAAATATTCAGAAGTGTGTAACCTCTACGTTTCACTTGTGGATTTACATTTCTTAAACATTGCGAGACACAACGTTATTTAATGTTTTCATAAGTTTTCTCAGGAAAATAGTCCATGGAGCTTTCTGAAAAATATTTGCAGTACAACATCTATGATTGTGTAGAATTTTATATGTAAACCTAATAATAAAAGTTTATGTAGGGCGGGCTAGGGACTGAGGTCTCTCTGACATTGCACAGTTGTTCATGAAGGTGGCCTGGCGAAAAGGCAACACCTCTTGAGGGTAGGAATATCAAAAAGTGAAGAAATAAGATTGCAGGCATGTACTGGTTAACCATTGAAAGTCCCCTTTTTGAGATACAGGAGTACCTCAGGGCAGTGCATGACTAACAACCCAGTCTTGTAATCCAGTATCGGTGAATATACCCTTGCTTTGACATACCTTATGTAATTTAGGCTTGTGTGTCTCTCCACCTTGAAATAATACCTGTGCAGGTTGGATAGTCCGAGGTTGTAATTTCTCTTGAAACTATTGTGTGACTGTTTCTATCCTCCCAAGTGACTTCTGAAGTCAGATAAGTGTCACTCCGTCAGGATGTGTAAACAGTTATTCCGGCCCTCAAGAATGTCGACATGAGCAGTTCTATCCACAAAAACCATCAATCTTGGAATTTGAAATATATATTTCTTTACTTCCCCAAAAGTACAAAACAAGTTTTCAATGCAAACGTTGTCTCACAATCTGTTATTGTTGTAAAATACACAAGAGACAGGGGCAATGAGATCCAGTTTAAAATAGGAGAGGGCAAAAGGGATATACAGTGCAGACGTACCCACAAACATTGCTGTTTCTTTTTTGGACGAACAAAGAATTCTATAACTATTTCTAGAAGCGGGACACTTGTGGTTAGTGTGTGACCCATTGGGCCACTTGGGAATTTGACTGTATTTTTACCCCATCGTTTTTTCTGGCACCAAGACAAAGACTAAAGCTTTTGTCTCGTTCCCCTCGAACCTGAGGAAAAGAGATTATCCGGACTGGTATACATAGATCTCAAGTTCAACCGTGCATGCTCACATTTGCACGTAACCCCTTAAAGTGCGGGCAACACTATGTGAGACCCAAGCATGTATTTATTTTCATGTCGGGGGTTTGTTTGGTCAGACGGTAGTGTTTAAACCCTCATCAGTACTTTAGCTGCAGTAATGGATGTCCCTGGTCCTCCTCCCTCGACACCCCCTGCATATGTGGAAGTATCATGTTACCATTTACCACTTTCCCTCTCGTGTGCCATTCACCAAAGCGTCGGACTCTGATTTGCAGCTAAAAAGACAGCCTGCTTTGTTTTTTTCCTCTGAGGTCTTGGACCTGTGGCCTGGCTTGGTCCTTAGCCAAACCTGCCACCACTGGCTGGCTTTTATTGGAAGCAGAGCTCAGTGTTTGTTTTCACTACATTGTTGGGAATGAGAGATGGGGGGTACCTTGGTCTACCTTAGAGTGGGGCCTCTGGGATGCGTGCGGAGGAAAAATTGCCCTCTGCACACAATAGATTGGCAAGCACGCCAAGAGCCAAGACATCACAGCTCGAGGACCTTGGATTCCAGCCGCAGCTTTTCTTTTCTTAAACACAACACTCTTAAGCCTTAACAGCCGTCTTCAGTACTGGGCTGTGTGGTTTTGGGGGATTACTGTTGCAAAGGAGCAGAGTTAAAGAAGGTGAAAATGTCCAGCTTCACGTTTGACATCAGACTTCAATTATTAACTTAATCGTTGTGACTATCTCCTCAGGGGGGGAAATCTAAGGAGGATAATAACTTTGTGATCATGCTTAAATTTTAACAAATCTCTTTAAGCTCTATAAACAAGTAGGTGTGTTCCCCAGAAGGGTTGGAGTTGGGAGTTGTTGGGTCTCTCCCCCATAGTCACATTTCTTTGTAATGAATGGCCACTATTTTATTTATTGGTGGTGTTTGTCCATCACCTGGAGAACATCATCCAAGATTGAAGGACCCAGGTCCAGGCTAAAGGAAAAGCCATTGTCCTCCTCCTTTTGCTGTCCATCGGTTTTTCCATCCCTGTCCGGACTCAGTTTGCCATGTCCAGGCCTGTGTATCGGACCGGCAGCAACATTATTCCCTCGTTGGTACCCATCCTCCTGTTCCACCTCTCCTTCCTCGCTGTCCAGCAGTGGCATCGAGCTGCATTTCTTCCTCCTCTGGGAGACGTTGTGCTGGCGGCCCGCAGTCCAGTCAGGGCTATCCGAACCGTCTGCCTCGTTAATATTCAGACGTGGAGGCTTGGGTGGCGGAGAGCAGGCCAGGAAGAGGTTCTGCTCACTCTGGGAGCTTTGGAGAAGCAGGTTGTGACCCATCTTTAGAAAGGACAGGTCTCCAAAGCTGTCTGTGTGGGCATCATTTCCAATATGGGAGATGTGGCGGAAATCCGCCAGTGGTAGGCTGATCATGTTGACAGACAGCACCTCCCTGCGCTTTGTCCTGGACCACCGACTTGAGGATTGCTTTCTGTACAGGGATGTTCTCAGTGGCATCTTGGCAGATCTGTAAGAGGGACTTAAATGTTCTTATATATATCCTCTTTGTATGTCCTTCAACGTATTGTTTATATCTCCTCTTTTATTCGACAATGACTCCTTAGGAAGTGGTGAAGCTTAAAAGCTCAACATCACCTGCGGAAAAACACAAGGAAAGGGAGAATTATCATTCAACAAATGCAAGTTTGATACCATTTTTATGTTGAAGGTAGTTTTAATAACAACACATTAAATCTGTCTGATAAATCAGGTTTCCCTTTCATCATCCTGGAATATGGAGCAAGTCCGTGCTTGTGCTTGTCGTCATTCAGGGCCAGATGTACCTGTTGGACTGTATCAGTTGGCTTCATGTGAATCAACATCTTTTGTTCGGGAGGTTTAGAGATGCACCTGCTGCACTTGATTTTCGGTTTAATGAAATCCAGTGTTATTTGCCAGCGGAGGGATTTTCCAGCGGCGCTCTGAAGCTTTCATCTCTAAATATTTACTTTTCAGATCCATTTTTTTTCCCCCGTGACTGCAGGTGTGGTCTGCTGTGTATCCCCCAAAAAGGAAGTCTGCAAGCCAGCTTCAGACTTCCAGTAACATATCAGAAACGCAGGACAAATTGTTGTCTTACATGCAAGCGTATCTTCTGTTTTCAGATCCCGTCTGTTTTTTATGTAATGTCAGTTATCATAGCTTCATTATGGAACATGTGTTTATGATATTCTCAGTCTTAGCTGTTTAAGTCATATTGTTTTCTAAATCCAAGTGTATGTATCATGTTCCAGGATAGGTGATCCATTTTCCAACGCAGTCTGTGGATTTCATATTAAAACGAATTACACTGAAAATACAAGTCAGCTATTGTAGGAAAAAACCCTTTATGCATTCCGTGACCTCCAATCATTTTATTGAGTTTAACCGAACTCAGTTCATCAACACTGGCATGTCTATTAGATAATCCTCTCAGTGTCTGTGATTTTACTGCCTCTCTAACAGCTTTGCACACATTAGATCTGTGTTCGTGACTTGAAACACTCACTCTGTAAATTTATAAGCCACTACAGCAAACAGGTTTTGTTGGGCCGTAAAGGTTTTATCGGCGCTTTATTAGCAGCGGGAGATTGGAGAATATGGACACAACAGCATTCCTTTCCAAGCATGTCAGTTCGGTTAAGGAGGAGTTTCAGGATTTCGGGGGAATGAGTGTTCGTTCAGGAAACACTCCATGACCGAGTAAATATTAAAGAAGCCCATTAAAACAGATTGACCAAGAAACCTAACAGATTATCTCTCTGAATGCCGTCATAAATGATCCATTTCAAGGAACTGAGCTTTATTATCAACCGTTCAAAAGTAATTGATTATATAGATCGATTCCCGCTCTTACTGGTGTCTGTGTAGTAGTACAACTAAGAATACAAAAGATAGACGTAGATAACTTGGTTCTTACCTGTTTTCCCGACCAAATATAGCATTGTTGTGTCCCACGCATGCACACACGTCTCTGTCAGGAAACCTGGCTGCACCTCGTACCTGAACACCCTGACAAACTCTTCCTTGACATGATGGGGCTTGTCGGACTGTGGATTACACCTCCTTCTACAGCCTTGAGACAGAAACGCAGTGAGATCATTTTTTTTCCCCGAGTGACACAACCAAGTCAAGTTTCATACTAAAATTGTTGCCCTAAAGATGTGTGGTAGATTTCCCTCTTACCTTTTTGACGATTGTCCTCAGTCCTTCCTAATCCTTCACAGTGTCAACTCCCATTTCCATTGTAGATCAATCCCGGTGTGTCGTCGTTGGAAGTTACCTTTGCCCAATAGATAAGCCAGGTGAGGTCAAAGCACAAGAGGCGGAAGCTTTCTTTTGTTTTGCGAAATGCATTTCTTACTTTGCGTCTGCCCTCAATCGCTTTAGGAAGGTTGCCAGCCGTCAGATGATATCATCGTGGTTGTCATGTGCGTTGGCCGTTTCGTCATAAGTGTTAAAGTAAGTCCTGTCGGTTGGTTGGCTGCACCCATTACCTGTGGGAGACTCTGCGCCAGATAGGTGCTGCTGATTTAGTTCACTGATTCATGGGAAGACCGAACTGCAGGAGGAATTTCAGCACACGACTGCAGTGTGTGAATGTGTTTGAGAGAGGGGAAGGGTGAGAGAGGTTGATTTGAATAGGTTAGTGAGTGTATACGAGGTTGTGTTTGTCTGTGTTCCATAGTGTGCGCCCTTTGTAGCAGCAGGAAGTCATAGTCAGTGAGCAAACGTGTCCGATAACCAGGGGAGGGGGTTAACTGATCTCTAATCTCTATGTCATTGTCCCTTTGCTCTGCTGATTTCCTGATTTCCTGCTTGCTGTTGGCTTGTCTAAAGCCCCTGAGTCCAGTCACTCCATTAGCTCTTCTGCCTGACTGGAGGTCCCCAGCTTCTCTGTAATCAATCACGCTATTGCATAGAGACATGTATGTACAGCCACCCTAGGTTGCACAAGAGAGATAACAGAGACACACCTCTTTAAATTTCAAATTCTCACGCCTCCAACCTTTGGAATGCTATTACCATAAAAATTGTATCGGTAAAAGCAACCTTTTCCTGCCCCGTGGCATTTCTGTTTGTTAAAAATGGTACGGTAGAAGATGTTTTTTTTTTTGTTCTCACTGGCAGCTGCTTGCATTAATCACGCCTTTTCTGTTCTCTGTACATCCTGTGTCTCCGTTTCCCGGAGTATCGGAGAATCGTCAATACACCATCCTGCTCTGATAAAACTACAGTCTCATCGGAACACAGTGTTCTGGCCCCGTACGTTCCTCTTGTTCACTGAACGTGCACGGTGTGAAGGAAATAGACAAATGGTGTCTTTCATTACTCCTCCGGTCTTTTCAAAGTGATCCAATAAACAATCGGCATGCCGCCTCGTCCTCTCTTCTCCTGCTATGCGCTCCAATGCCAGAACAGCCTGCGAGACCAGACACAATTACTCACGCAAATGACATTATCATAACATTTACTCAAGAGTGAAACAGAACATTTTAAACACCTCTCTCTTCTGACAGGCCCCCACTTTCTCCCACTGACCATCATGTTAGTAGAGCATCAGGGTGAAGAGATAGTTTTATCTGTATTATTTGTGAATGACCTTACAGGACCTCCAGGCTGACCAAGCCTGGGTTTACTCTGTTAGTTTTGTTGTCATGCTATGAAACCTCGGGGCTGATGCGTGTAGCCCTCGCTGCATTTCTATATAAGCCTCTTTTCTAAGGCCTGACCATAGCGGGCAGTGTGGTTGTTGCAGCTATGCCGGGCCTGAAATCTGTGATGCCGCGTTTTTTTGTTGCCGAGGGATAAAAACTGTTTCCAGATATTGCTTTGACTGGGGCGAGAAGCCCAAACTGAGGCTTTGCTGCATATTCCTCTGGCTCTTTGTTGTGTGTTCTCCAGCTTCTGCTGTATGGAGGCCTCTAAACAGCCAACATTCAGGCAGGATTTACAGCAACCACTGTGTCTGAAAAACAGTGTTTGGTGGCAACAAATAGAACATACTGTACTCTGATAAAATCTGGCCCGTGGTACATCCATGAATTACTCACAGTATAATAAGCAAAAGACTAGAAAGGCAATTCTCTCTGCGTATAATTGGGCAGTTTACTAGAGTAGCCGACTGCCAAAATTCTGTATTTATTTCTAAAACAGTTATATTTTCTAGTAGCTATCCTTTGTAATGTCCCTCCATCAATTTTGGTGAGAAGACATTCCAGCGTGCATTTGTCATCACAGTTACTCTCCCAAGTGATGACTCAATGATGAGCGTTCTTGAGAGCGCTCCAACAGAAACTTGACAATGTGTCCGTGTGGCTCTTAGGAGGAAGTTCAGCTGCGAGACGGCCACATGAGTGCGGTGATCTGAATGCAGAGTCCAGGTGTTACATTAGACCGAGGTCGAGTGAGGGCCAGCAGAGTAAGAGGTGAAAGGAGAGACGCCACAGAGATATGATTTACGTGTTAGGGTCAACATGACAACGTGTCTTCCAGCATCATCCAACATTGTTATACATTTACAAATCCATTAGGCTGTGTACTTGATCCGTACTTTGGTGCTGCATCTTTGTTCCATGCTGCACCCTCAGTCAACTGCCCAGAAATGTACAATTTAAGTATAAAAAAAAATCAATATGCATACGCATCACCCTCAACAAACTACTTGTTCCATTGAATGTGGGTGGTCAGTGTGGCTGAGACTGTACTGCTGTGTCTCCTGGCAAAGAATCATTAGTAATTATTTAATCATGGCTGTGATATTTGGATTACTTTGAAGAGTGGAGATTTGAAGTAAACAGTATGCAGCAGGATGCATTCCACGAGCTGTTTGTTCTGCACATTAAATTGATAAGGAGCCATGTTAACACGAGACCGCAGACAAACACAGTGTAAACAGATCTTTCAAGTTTGTTTATTTTGAACCTTCTATTCATTTTCTTTCCCTCCCCTCATAATGAACCAGCTCTCCTTGACGTTTCCAGGGCTCAGCCTGCATTCTTACCACTCTCATGGCTGCCTTTTGTTTTAATGGGAAATCTGTTGCAATCAGAGAGCCTTTCCCGGAAGGCCGGGATGTGAAAGACATAATTTTGCTTTTACAACTATGTATTTTTGGATATTAAAGAAGCCAAACTCCCACATCTCCCTGTTCTAGGATCCCTGAGCTCATCCATCATAAAGAGAAATGCCAGGGCACCAGGAGTTCAGGTCTTTGCTGCCATTTCTCTTTTCACTGTTTATTTCCTTTGCCTCAACATTTTCCAAAGGCACTCTATATCTCCGTCCAAAAGGCCTCTCTTCTGTCCAATACCGTGACCGCATACGACCGCATGCATGCATGTCCACACGTATACCTACCGTTTTCCTTCACTTTGAATGTTACTGACTAAATCTGCAGTCCTCACGCAGCTATGATTACCTGAACACGGTCTCCAGATCCTGGACAGCCTTTGGACAGCCTTTCATGATATGAGAGCGGTGCCATTTCTATTTTGGTGAAATAGAGAAGATCAGAGTTCAGGGCAGGTTTCGCACCAGAACACGGGAAGACGGGAGCTTGTTACACTTAAGCACTGCAAGGTATCGTCACCGTTATGGAGAACTAGACCTTCATCAGAGTAAACAGGGCAACAAGCAGCGTCTCACTTCCATTCTATTTTGATTCAGACAAGGGTTTTCCCAAACCGGTTTCCATGCTGAGGCCTGCCAAAATATCATTTTTTTTTGTGCAGCACTAGCTAGCTAAACTTTAGCAAGTGAGCTGCCAAAATTCCAAGAACAGAAGAGTTTGGTGGCAGACAGTTACCATGGTAACACTGACAGTTTATGTGACGAATGATGACGGATAGATGGGCGTGGCAAATAAGATGATATGTTATAATCATATTATTTATTTGTATAATTATGTACGCACAAAAAATTATTTTATATTTTAAATATGCATATTAAATGATGTAGCTGCAAGAGCTGTTGTCCCAATCAATGACCTGTAGATGTCTCTAATACAACTGCACTACAACAGACTCTTCTTGTCCTTTCTAAGGAGGTCTTGTGCTGGAGTTCCATTCAGAAACCAGATGTTCGTAGGACATGTGCATGTAAACGGTTAAATGCAGGAAGTAGATTTGGGCCTTAATCTCTATGTAGTGTTTGTTCTTCACTAACAAAAACAGTGTAATAGACCAGACCTTTGGGGTTTTATGTCTACCGAACTTTATAATGAGTGTTGATTAATCCTCTACCATTTAAAGAGCTTGATTTTTTTTTGTCTGCGTAAGGAATTTCCCCTTGGCTGCAGTGTTGTACGTGCAGTACCCCTGGCAGCCTGTTTGTTTGAGTTAGCGGGAGTGCTGGGGCACCCACAAACACACACTCGCACTCGCACACGAATGATCTCAAAATAAGTGTTCACCTCTCATAAATCACCTACTACATAGGTCAGTGGCACACACACATAGAACGCACACTACGCTACCGCACACACCACCAGATAAATAGTTCCTTGATTAACTTCGACTGAGTGCATTAGCGGCAGAATGTTCGTCTGGACCACAGAGGAGGCTCGTCAAGGAGGGTCGTTTCCTTTCTTGGCAGGAGAGCCTGTGAAGCTCCTCTCTGCCTTCGACTGTCTAGTTAAGATATCTGACAACTGATGGAGTTAATGAGTAATCCACTGGAGAGTTATAAATTGTTTACCCCTCCAGAAGGAAGGTTAGGAGTTTATTTTCCGTCATTTAAACAGACTTGTTAAAGGATCTTCTGTGAGAGGTGTTAACGTTCAGTTTAACACTTTGATGGCTTCCATGTTCGTCAGGTTGTTGCACAAGCAGTGTTTTCTGTTTGTCAGGTGTCTTTCTCGCTGTCTCTCCCTCGTGTTCACTTGCATTTGCTTTTATGTTTTAGGCATAAGGTGGTTTCCAGAATAAAAAAAACAAGACGCACTCGTAGAAGAAATTATAAGTGACAGGAACACAACAACTTCTGGTGACAGCAGAAAATTAAATAATCATGTCTTTATGATTGAATGAGCCCCAGAGAACTAACAGAACCAGTTTTGCTCTCTTTCCTTCCTTCTTTCTTTTTCTTTCTAGTCTTTAATTTTGTATGAATGACATTATGAACCCTCATGGTTTCCAGCTCGGGAATCCACACTAACGGGACCAAGGTGGTGCTCAGATGCTGCGATCTTTGTGTGTGTCTACGCATGCGTAGCTCGTATTTGGGGGAAAACCTGTAGAAGTTATTGAAGAAACTTTACAAACCCACTCACGTCCATACAGGACGCAAGTGATCACTGAATAGTTGACGATTGTAATTAGAATGACGATTAAATGATATGCTCCGACCTTCCCTGTCAGCCTGACTGACTTCTTTCCAAAATGCCTTTCTCCTGCCGTGCTTTGGTGTGTAACATTACTGATGACAGGTCAACCCAATAACTTTCCCTCTATCCGCAGCAGGTCTCTCTGCTCTTGAAAAAGTACTTTGGTTTAGGATTTCCTCTCCTAATTGTCTGGCGGGAGTCATCCCAGTCCAGATGGTCACTGCTAACATGGTCTGCACGCCGCAGTGTACGAACAAAGTGTTTTCATCATTGTGTAGCGCAACCAGCCACAACTTCAGCATGTCCCTGTCCACCAGTGTTGCACCTCAGCTTGTTAACTCGTGTCTCTGCGATAAAACTTAGCAACGTTATCCCAACTCTGTACTCCACTCTCCCTGTCGGCGGGCGACTCTCACACACTTGTCTTCCTGCAACAACCCGCCTCCCATGAGATTTCATCGTGAGACTTTCCCTGTAGAGATCTATGATGCTGTCAAACAATAACACTGAGCCTGTCAGTGGTAAAAGCAGGGCTTTGTAAGTGTACAGACTTAAACGCAGACAATTACCATGTCTTATTTTGTCGTAGCTTTTTCTTTGGTTACAGGTTTTTAGTAAATATTAGAACGATTCCAATGATATTGGTCCCTCTGAATCATCCTAACCCAAACACATGGGATGACAGCGCTCAGGCTGTAAAGCACCAGAATTTGTGTCTAACTATTCCTGCAGCTTGTGTAGGTATAAATAAGACAGTGTTGATGTTCCATAAATCTGCCACCGATCTGCATGCTCTGGTTGCAAAACATATTTATAGCAAGTCGTCACTGCATAGCTGCTTCCCTATGAAGTTGTTTGTGTTTCTTCTGAATCTGCATTTATATGAATTTATTGTCACACTTTTCAGAGAAGACTTCCTCATGTTTATCTTTAACTGTGAATTACTTTGTGAAGTCTGCTCTTGGCGGCTGCTATATAAATAAAATGTACTAACTCACTAGTCTTTAGTATGTGATAATGTGTGAAAAGTATGTGTTGTATAGTATTTTTTCCCATTCGCCAGCGATTCTTACTGTAAAGCTGCGCTCCACCCGTCCTCCTGCACATGCACACAGTTACTTCCTCACGTAGTCCCTCACTCAAGCTCACATATTCACACATTTCTCACACAAACACACCAGAAGGAATGGTGTAATGTGCAGCTGATCCGACAACTTGCTGGGGGAACACAGTGGCCACCTGCGCTGCGAGAAGCCTCCTGCTGTGTGCGAGAGGGAGTGCCAGAATGTTTGTGTGTCTGTGTGTTGTACTCTGCCTGACTCACAGCACTGGTGGTACTCATGATGTCATTACTGGCCCGGGGTCAGACTGGGGTGTGCTGTTTGGAGGCCTAGCCATGTGACATCAGCACAAAATCTCAGCTTGTTTGTATGTGCGTGCATTTGTGTGCTTTACTACCATCCTGCCTCCGCGGTGGCCTTGTACCCTCCTCTCTTGACTTTGCACGGGGGCCCGTTGTTTGTGTTCTGTGGTTTCCTACTAATTCCGGGGCCCCAGCTCTACTGCAACACACACATGCATGCATATGTACACACGCAGTGTTTAGTTACAGAGTGATGCACTGGCTAAACATGTACATTGTAAGTTAGCACCCCAGGCAAGGAAACATCCCTCATCCTGGGATGAAATGCGTCACACTGCTCATAAAGCACCTGTTAATGGACAGAATTCCCTGACATCATTAGCCTGGTGACCACACCGGGTAGCCAATAGGTCATACCAATTCTGACTTTTTAGGGTGCACTTCAGCATGGCGACCAGTAGAGAGCAGGGCAGAGTTGACATATTTGCAGAAGAGGAGAGAGCAGTTTCACCATCTTGCTTGTATACTTGCTTGTGTTCTGTTTAATTTAAAGATGCGGCTATTTATTTGTCTAATGGCGTTCGCGTGATATTTCATAGTTACGTGTCAGACAAGGGCTTGAGCTCACATTACTGGAATGATAATAGCAGCTTTCCTCAATCCAGGGGCCGACTTGCGAGGGGAGTGGGGGGTAACTTCCCTTCACCGACCCTCTCTTCCTCAACACTTACCCTCTCTCCCTCAGCACATGGATGCTGGAGTCCCCGTGATGTTTTCCAGATGCCTTTGCTCAGCGAGTGCATTGACAAAATCTACCTCTCGTCTTCAAATAGCTCATGCTCTCCCCCAGTCCGTCATGCACACACTCACTCGCTCTCTCCTGCAGCTCAATGTCTTGTTAAGGAGACACTTCCTTGGCCCAGCAAACTTCCTGGATATAATCGTATAAAACAATGACTTTCTCTGTGACCACTTGGCCTCTCTCCCCTTCAAAAAAATTAGATGATGGTCTCTGTTAGTGCGTGTGCACATACAAGCGTTTACTTGCATATTTTTAAAAGCGTCTCCTCATTCTTCGGTCCCTCTTCCTGTGCCTTGATGTGTGTGCTGGCCTGTGTGTGGCATTTGTGACCGCACAGATTGTGGTCTGTGTGTGTAAGACGTCTGGCCTGGGTTCCACCGTGCTTGATTAGCCATTAGCCAGTGGCTGCCCTCTCCAATTCCCCCACAGTAAGAGAATCTGTCACCATCGTCGTCCAAGCCCAAGCCCCTCAAAGCAATCACGCATACACTGTGAGAGGCCGGGCCAATTCCAGGCTTAATCCCAGCCCTCATTTTGGGGTTTAATGACCTCAGGCAATGGAATTACTCTGTCACAGTCGGTCTGCGGGCTGCTGTCTCATGCATGTTCACCCTGATGGTAAGTGAGATGAGAGCATCTGTCTGAGCCCGCCTCTTCTCTGCACTGCACCCACAGACCCGTCGTGAAAGCAAACAGACAGTTGACGGTGTCAGTGGTGTCATTCGCTCCATGTCCCGTGTTGGGGTTGTCGTGATATAAAATACAGACGTGTGACTTTGTGCCAGTGTGATGTCTCAGTTGAAATGTTCCTTTCATGAAGGAAAACCTGAAAGGAAAGCAGTACATGATGAACGCAATTTAGATGTGTTACTCAGAGGCAGTGAGAAATTAAAAGAAAAACCAACATCAAGTGTCTTGGTAAGGTGCAACACGAGTCGCCTGAACAGTCAATGTGCTTTCTCTATTTTTTTTTGACAAAGTATGTGTGTGTCTCCTGCAGGGCTCCCTGACCAATGAGCGGGACTACGAGAGCGTGGTGATGATGAAGATGAGGCAGGCCGCTGAGCGACAGAAACTCATAGAACAGATGCAGAGAGAAGACGATGCTGACAACTCATAACCCCAGAGGATCCCCAGAAGTCCAGCACCAGCCTGCAACCATTAACTACAACACCTGTTTTAAGGTTTAGATTCATAAAGCCTCTTTTGTGTTTATTTTGTTTTTTTTCACAGTTTGGCAAAATAAATATTTCATACCTTAACAGACATCATTTCTCACATCATTTTAACCAGTGTGTCATGTGTCTTTTTTTATTCAGAAGGGAGAGCGAGATCCTTTTAATGAATATATCTGTTCATCTTACCTGAACTAATATAAACAGTTATTTTCCTTGACAGAATTAGTAGTAAAAAAAAAGACATTTAAAAGCACAATATCGTCTCACAGGTACCTCCATGCATCATTGTTTCTGTATCGATAGCTGAGCCCGGTTACACATGTTAATTATTATATGACCTTAAGAGATTCAAGGCATCCAGTTGCAATTTAGTCTTAGTTCACTTTGTTGTGTTGGAGCCAGAGGAGATTGGCCACGCAGCACCACACGCACTCAAAATGCTATAATTTTCAGTCATTGTCTTGTTATCTGTGACAACTCATTACCTCATTATTGAGTGTAATGAGGAAACCATTCTTCTTCTTCGTCGTCTGCAAACTCGTTCGGTAACTCTGCGAAACGAGTTTCGTAGTAATCCAAAGTGCAGGCCGTGCGACGTGACTGGAAATCCTTTTCTCGGCCATGTTAAATCAGTAATCAAGGCGAGAGTTGAACCCTACGTAGACTTTTATGGGAATTCTTGTGGCCTCACGTGATGAAAAGTGAACATACTCTGGAGGCCCATCATTATGGATCTGGTGGTTTAGATGATTGTTCCCTGGGTTTTGTATACAATATATCTAAAGCTCTCCTCCAGACTCAGGAGGCCTTGTGGACTGCACAGTTTCAAGGCTCCACAATGCTGTTCATTCAGCCCTGGTTGCTCTTCTGAGACCGAATACTTCTGTCATTTCCAAGCTGTCCTATAAGAATGCTTTTCAAAACAAAGTAGGTCAGCGGATTCCAATCCGACAGCCTGGACACTCAAGCGTCCCAAGACAAATCTACTGGGCGACATGACAATTAAAGCAAAGAGCATTTTTATAAGTATGTGTAAAATAATGTTTTCAGCTGCTCCACTCTGTCACAAGCGTCGATTAACGAGACGCGTTGTTGTCAAGCTGGTCAGTATAAGTTATTTGAAGCCAATTCGAAAGGTCAAATACGATTTTCATTTTCATACATACAATAACGTTTAAATTTGAATCGTGACTTTAATAATGCTTGCACAGATGGAACATTAGACTTCATTGTTTTATATTGCAGTTCCATTTTTTAAATTTGAATTAACATTTGAATGTTGTCTGTTGCAAAGCAGAAAACAACTTTGAAAAATCAAATCAAACAATCAATTGTTTTCCATTTGAATTGAAATTCTGCCACTGAATGCCCTTGATGTGACTTCAGTTATTGCATTTTCATTTACATTTTTATCACGTGCAAATGTGCTAAATTATAACGCCATTGTGGAAATGCATTTTAATTTTCACGTTTACCTTATTTAAATAAATACTGTTATACCATTCTATGTTTGTTTAATCCGCACTAAGATCATTGGGTAAAGATGACAAGTTACGGTTAACGGGCAATTATATGTTGGAGTATATGTTGGCCTGGAGCAGTGAGTTCCTCCCAGGCAACCTGTTGAGACTCCAGAAAATCACCGCTCCAGGCCAAGAAATAGTTTGGCACATAACCCTCCATTAAACGCCAACGGCTTGGCTTCACGTTGAGCAGACACGAGAGCGTTGATCTCCCTGTCTAACTCGCTGCAAGAAATCCGTCCATTTCCCAAAATATCCAATTATTCTTGCAATCACTAACAGAAAAGGTTAAAGTCAATGAATCCTGACATAATTTCTGAGTGTGTAACACCCATCAATCATTGCTCCAGTAGGCTGCACAAGAACATTCATTTGTTTCACAATGCATCATAATGCAGAGATGGGAATAGCCCATATTTGGGTGAAATGGATGCGCTTATTTTGGGGCAACCAGGGATCCACATCAGTGTTTCCATTTCATGCACTTCGCATTGAATTAAAGAGCAATCCACACAAGACAGAACACTGATTTTTTTTTTTTACTTCAACAAATTTCCTCTCAGTTGTACCATCGCTGTTCTCAGCTGCTCTGAAATTGGCTTATGTAACTCATACATAGAAGATACTCTATATTCCTTATTTATGTTCCCTGAAGTGACACACTGCCACTCCGTGACCTACATTAAGTTGGACTTCACAGTGCAGGACCAAGTTTTGCAACAAGGTCATTTGCTTGTGGAACATACGGCCTTTCGAATAGTCTTATTTTCATGTCCCTCGGGGGACTATTGAGTAATGATGTCTCTGTATTTGTGGGCCTGTGTGGTGGTGCTTTCTCCTGTCATTGTTTTAGTTAGGAGCCACATGGCAGCTTCGCAACATCCAACGCAGTTAACCATGTCTGTGCCACTCCTGCGCCGCCCCGCTCTGTGACTCTTTTACATAATGTCCAGCTGTGGAGCATAGTGGCGTGGTGGGAGACATCTGCGCCTCCCCCCCCTGTAAAATCCCCTCATCACATGGCTTTGTTTATGCGTAGCCTTTTTCATATCCCAGCAATGTGAAGAAAAAAAAAGCCCAGAAACACACAAACTCTGTCCAAATGACAACAGAGGAAATACAATTACAGGAAACAGATTCACCACCAACCCTGCCCTGAGCCCACAGTGGCTTGTGCTGCATGCGAACCAGGATGGGAGGATGAGCCCGTTGTACACTCTGTCCTGTCAACAATTACAGCAGAACCGTGGCGTCTTCAAGGAAACTTCTTCCCCACATTGTCTCACTGTCTCATGTCAGTAAACACAAATAGTACCTGGAACCTCCGCAATCACAGTACCTTTTAATACTTCATGCTACGTGCTGTATGAGGAGTTTGTCTGCGAGCTGCTTGGAAAAAGGCTCCAGTTTGTGGGCTGGTGACCGGGGCCGGCCCCAGACTGGCGCTGGTTATCCTCAGGATATAATACAACCACCCAGCGTTTTCTTTTTTGTGACTCCCACAGACAGACTCCAGCTCTCCGTGTGCCTCATCTCGAGGAACAGAGCATCCCCGTAAGATGCATCGGAGCTGCAAGCACTCGCAGGAAGAGCAGGTTTATCATGTTTAGGTGATGTTTGTTAAGAGATTTATATACATGTGTTCAGTCAAGTCTGGTAGATATTAAAATGATTGAGAGTTACGCAAGTACACTTGATTACATAATTTAATCATAAGCACATGATCCACTTACAAAAAACATCTTTAAACATTGTTGGAAGTACAAAGCTATCAAATAAAAAAAAACGATCAAAGTCTTTTATTTACGGGAAAAGGAGAAGGTGGAACTGGGTGAGATAAAGTTCCAGATTAATATAATGTTTTATCTGATTTGATAAACAGTAAAACTGTTCTGTCCTTCCCCAACTTGTCACCAGTAGTAAACGACAAATAATATTGGCACAGTCTTATAAAAGCTCTGGAATGTGGCTAGATTACCTGAATGGTGACCTTTAACCTCTGCAACATAATCATACATAATCTGAAACCTTGCATACGGGATAATCTCAACTGCAAAACTTCTTTTTTCATTTGGAAACATTTAAATGTCAATGTGTGAAATGTGCAGCAATGACAGAGTTCTTCAACACTTTTCATTGACCTATTCAAGTCTGACAGTGGTATCTGGATACACCTCCTTGTGAAGGCACCACACCAGCGTCTGTCCCACCCCAGTCATCGACAGCACACGGAAGCCGATCTTCTCCAACTTGTCCAACACCAGGCGAGGTGGGTCGTCCACATGGTACTCGGAGCTGAATGAGCACAAACACAAAGTCATTCTGTTTCCCACAGATGTGGGATTTCTCTGTCTTTCACTAAACTTTTGCTCAGATGGTAGAATCCTGTTAATTGTTCTGGTGCTCGTTCACTTCCTTCCACACCTTGATTCATTTCCCAGCAGCATTTGATTCGGATTGCCAATGACAACACTTCCCTGATCTGTTTCCCATCAGATTGAATGGTTTATTCGAAAACCTGCAACGCAGCAGTCTCCCTCAATCACAGTGTTTTCTTCCATGTGGCCGGACTTCAGCTCTGTTGTCAATATGTACATGTTTACTGCCAAAAAGAAAGGACCAACACCTAATAGCTGTGGAAATTAACCCTAACCCTGTGAGCTGAGGGGATTTCATCATTGGAGCAATGCCATCACGGTCTCCTTGTCCTTGGGTGGAGGATGGTTATATGATAAGTTAATTAGCCATACATTCACCGAGAGACCAACAACTCTACTAAACTACTGATAATGTAGCAAGATGGAGATAAAAAAAAAAGAAAGCAAAATAATAAAGCAGTACATTATGAGACGTTACATTATTTGGAAAAAAAAAAGTTTAAATAAATACAAAATCTGGCAGATATACTTGGCCCAGCCACAAACTTAAATGACCCTCAGCATTTACGGTACTCACAAATTATTTCCCAACATCGTTGTTTTCCTCGCTCCCAAGTAATTCATGACAACTGGATCAGAATATTCATCTCCCACATTTGTTGGACCATTCTCCTGAAAGACAGCAATTCAGTGCATTAACCAAACAGCTGTTAGTCGACTCCAGAGACGTTGTTTCTGGTGCTTGTTATTTGTGCAACTGTGTCCGCATATCTGGTCACACCTGCAGACTTCTGGCAGGTGCGCGTCATAATCTCTAATAACTGGTTAGCCTAAAAATAGATGATCACATGCTCAGGGGCCGTCGAATTAGATCGCTTGAGTCTTGCAGAAAGCAAAACTATCCAGCGACTGGTAACATGTGTTTTCAATTTAAGCCACAGAATACACAACCTTTACGCACGGTGTGTTCTCCGTCTGCAGCATTGACTGTTTCCATCATGCAGAGTATTAGAGGCCACTGCACAACTATATGTAAATAATCCTAAATTATGTGCGATGTTGCTCAGCCAAACAAATAATCCCAGGATCTCCAGCTCCACTTCCCCCCTAAAGCAAAACACATTAGCAGCTGTTAATACACACCAGTCTGATCTGCGTACTGATGAGCACGTAGGGCATCTTTTCTCTTCTCCCTGGCGTGATGGAGTGATATATTCCCCTGGGTGTTACTGAGGAGGTCTCTGCTCCGACGCGACGGTCCTCTCTCCAACTGGCGCTTCTGTTGACAGCTCGGCGCGGAATGCGGAAACACCCACCGCGACGGACCAATCACAGCGCTGCTCTGAGCGCCCGTCACCAGCGCCTCGTGCTCACAAACTCGAGGTCCTGATCAGCTGATGGATGTTGGCAAGACGTGTGTCACTGATACAAGGAAGTCGTTTTAATACAGTTAGTAGACGGTTAAAGTATTTTTAAGATTGGATTTCTGATTCTATTCAAATTATATTTTCACATGTTAAAGGAGATAATTGTGATATTTGTATTTTATGCTAGGCCACTTATTTTTGCTTTGTGCAACCGTATGCACATTCATTAAATTTGCAGGGTTGGGTAGTAGGATTACCTGTAATCCGGATTACGTAATCAAATTAGAAAAAGAATCAGTGACTGTAATCAGCCATGGATACATGTTAAAACTGTGTATTTACATTGTAAAGGACTTGTTTTTCATGATAACGAATGCTTATATCATTTATTTTAAATCGTGGCTGACAAGACAAAGTGGACAAGGCAGGGAAGAGAGCAGACGAGACACAGGTGAACGACATAACAGAGAGCAGGAAACCAAACACACACAGGAAAAAAACAAAAATAAAACAGGAAACAAGCAACAAGCAACAACAGATACGAACACAAAACACATGAACACTCGACCACAGGCAGAAAACAAGAATCGATTCCAGAACTTAATCACAAAAACCTCACCACATATTGGAAACCCCAAGTTAACACTACAGAATATACAAGGCGCAGACAGGGATCGTGACACAAATGGAACTTTGACGAATTAAGTGTATAATTTTAAACTATTTTGAAGCCATGTGTTTTGTATTCAGATGCAGCCCTGTAAAGTCCACTGTTGCTAAGAAAAGTACATGTGCTCATGCATGTATTATATTGAACCCACACTGGCTGCAACTCTAATTTCCTCCTTTGGGAGTTATGAATGTCCTGCTCAGTGCAGCAGCAATCCTGAGGGGGGAAATGAAAGACCACAGGCCGACAACAGAGGCGGGCACTCTGATAAAATCAACAATATGTAATATCCTAACGATGCCGAAACGACCTGGACATTCAAGGCTTATCATGTTGTGCTCAGACGGAAGGATGATTTAAAGTCTTGTCATATCTTGATAATGTGATGGTACCAGAGTTTATTCAGACAAGCCCTGTACTTCCATCCATAATACTCACAAATAACTTCATTTATTCAAAAATACATTGTTTTTAACAGACGTTTACCAAATCTGATTGTGAGTCTGCATTGAGGGCTGGTTGTATGTTTGCTTGTGTTAAAGTGCACATGCACATATATGTAGAATAGATGAGCCTGCAGATGTTTTATAAATGCTGTGATGCATTGTGTCCGATGATTGTTGTGCAACTCTCAAATAAACTAATATTTAAGTATATAAACAGTGTTTGTTTGCTGCAGAAAGGATCTGCCATAACAATGTCATTACCGCCTCCTGATACGATCCAGAGCCTGAAGTCTGCAGCCCCGTCTTTCATTCACAGGGACGGACGCAGGCGCTCACCGAGCAGGGCTGAGACGATCACTGTCATCCAACATCAATGTTTCTTTCCTTTTGAATCACAGATTTAAGTCATTCTCATCGATCGCACAATTTCACATACTGAGCATCCCAGTTGATAGAAATTGGTGACTGAAAAGGCGAGTTCTTGAGGATTATATTCTTCTTTAATCCCTCTAAATTCACCTAAGACCTACTTCAAGAAAGCAGCAGGGTTCCTACTGAAGTCCCCAAAACAAACCAGAGACCTCTCCTCTTGCCAAAGAACACTTTTACAAACATGGTCCTGCCGAGCCGTTTCCTGGACTCCCGCAGCATCTTCCTGCGCTGGCTCATCTGCTGCTGGTTATTGGAGTCCAGGGTCAGCTCCTCTGTGAACTGGGATGACAGCGGAGCGTGTCCCTGTTGGGTCCACAGGAAGCTTTTGATCTTTGGAGGAGGCCTTTGCCCTCACCTACTCCGCTAAAGTGTGATGAGCTTTGCAGAAATGCCTCCAACAAAAGAACAACTCATCATCAGGGATCATCTGTACATAAAGCAATACAAGCTGATTTTATCTCTTCATCTTCCAGCTATGGTGGTCCCACCTCTAGCTACAGCTTTCATCACCATTATAACAGTTTGAAACACTACAAGCTTTGTAAAAGTAGAGCTCATTGGATTGCATGGCATTGGACAGATGTGCAGTGGCCACTGACTTTATCTAACATGTGACAGTTGTAGGAGGATTCCTACATTTTCCTTGGCCGTCCCACACTGAGCTTCCTGTGATAAATACGTCTGACAGATTGAAATGAACGTGTGGGATGAAACCTGCACTGGATGTGAGCGCTGCTAAAGCGATCTTCTTAATCACTGAGTGGGGACCGAGCGGCGATGGTTTACACAGCAGCCGTGTGAGAGGATGATGTCGGGGGTTAAATTCCAATGTTCAGCAGGCAGATTTAGACTGTGGGAGAGCAGAGATAACAGACAGCTCTCTGACTGATGGCGCTTCAGGGTTTTGCGATATATAGATTATACACAGCTACTTAAATGTGATGAATCGCCGTATTGTTGGGCCGTATATTTCTCTCCTTGAGACTCATGTGTGTTTATTCTTGTGTGTTTCTGCTTCAGCCTCGTCCCTCTGAGGAGCTCCACGGTCCCTCCTCTGCAACGGGACCCGTCACCGAGCTCCTTTTCCTCTGCTGTTTTCCAGATTACACCCTGCAGTTTACACAAAGCGTCTCCAAACTGTCAGTATTACTCAGCCGCCTTGGCGAGGTTGAATTCTCCCCGTCCTCCTCTCGTCTTTGTTTCTTCTCTCCTCTCCTCCTACTCCCACTTGTCCATGCTGATCTGATAAATGATACCTCTGGTTTTTAGGAATTAAACATCTTGGACAATGCTGTGAAACATTTCAAGCTCTGTTTAACATTTCGTTGAGAAACACCAGGATGCGGTTTTAGTGGTTGCACATATGGGGGGTGTGGAGGGGGGGGGGGGATCCTT
>CAAKHC010015162.1:156837-167743 GCA_901007825.1 Macroramphosus scolopax
GAGAGGGGGGGGGTGTGTGGGGGGGGCGGGTGGGGGGGGGGGGGGGGGGGGGGGGGATCCTTGAAGGGAGACTCTTTCTCTGTGATTAAGAGTAATGTCATCAGAAAATTGGAACGACAGGTTCTTACCCACTGTGTCTCCTCTCTCATCACCTCTATTCAGGGCTTGATTTCTGTGCAAGCAGTGTGTCCCTGCGGGCTCCTGCAAAGAGGATTTATTGGACTGTTATCAGCAAGGAGCAACGTGCATGATAAACACAGAGATGCAGAAGAGAGATTTAAGATACTTTCCCCTCTCCACTCCTTGTCCTCACTCTGCTTTGCAACCCACTGATTTGATGACAGTTCCGCGGCGCACGTAGTCGGACTGATTATCAGCGCTTGAAGTGAGCTGCGTCTGGAGGCTGAACAGAGAGAGAAGCAGTTCAGTTCCTGTCTCTGTTAAGTGTTTGAAAAGTCTGCAGCTCATCTAAAAAAAAACTAAAAAAAAACTCCAGGAAAGTTTGAGCCTCTCAAGTCGGAAACCTTCTACAAACCTGATATGTTTAATTAGAAAAACATGAAACGTATAAAATACTTTCAAAATATATCCAGTGTTTGTTTTTTTTGTAGGACTCTAACGTGAGTGTTTTGGATCGACTGAAAGACTCTCAGTTCTGGGCAAGTTGGGAAAACCACCACCTTGTCACCGGTTTTCGGCTCATTCATCAACATTTATTTCCCCTCATTACCACCTCATTACCAACCCCCCCCCCCACACACACACACACACACACAGACAAAGTTATCTGCATATATGACAAATTAAAAGCAAACTAAGTGGAATAAACTGATTCAAATAAACAACATAATCATGTTGGATTTAATAAAAACATCATCTAATCATCTGTAAGATTCCACTTTAATACACGTTATAGTTACAATTACCTTTGACAGGCGACGACCCAGCTTCAATATAATTTCTATAATTGAAATGAATCAGTTTTGTTTCCTAAGTTAATCAAGGCGTCCAAAACCTCGAGGTCTTCATATTCAGCCAAGAACAGCAATGCAATTTCATGAAATTTGTGTTACATTGAATTCAATTATTAAATGACTGGACTGCACTCTGCTCCGGTGTGTAAACGTCGCCGCCGTATTGGACAAGGCAAGACTGCCGTGTAAACAACTGTAACTGAACAGGGGAGCTGTGGTTTTATTTCGGACGTGAGTCACTTTGTTTAAGGGATTATGATCTAATTGGACTCCAGACTCTCCATCCTACCGAACACCTCACTCAGTCTGTACTTTTGTTTAACTACAGTATATTACATTAATATTCCACAGTATTTAGCCGAGGCCGTGCTATAAACCGAGCCAAATCCATGCTAGACAAACATTTTATGACAATAAATCCTTGTCCAACAGCGATTCCAGCCTGACATGTAGATCATAAATCCTTCAATATAAAGATCACTTTGAATCGGTTCAGATTGACATGTGAGCCAAAGCCTCGGCCGACGTCTACGTTTATGGTGCACATAAGGACATGAGGATGGAAGGAGATGACTAACTGTACAGACAGAGGAAATGACAACATGGATGCATACGGCTACGGCTGAGTCACGTTTCGATTCCCATCAGGCCTGCGGTGATCATCATCATGCTTTTTATTATATGCAGCGGCATGTGTTCTTTGTTTATGAACAAGTTCGGCAGAGGTGATCTGCTCAGTGTATCACAATGGCTGCTCGAAGAGCTTGGCAGCGCTGACGGGACAGCTTGATTTTGTTTAATGCATCACAACAACAGCGCGGTAACTGGCAGCCGCCTCTCATCGTACAGGAAGCTGTTAGAAGTTCCGCCGGTCACGCTGGAACATGTAGTAGCAGCTGTACAGGACCGTGTTTTACGACATTTTCACGAGCGCGTGATGTCGTCAGCCGTCGCTCGTTCCTCGTCACTTACCGCTCATGACTTACGATTGACACCCGTTGCCGTGGTTACCCAATACTGAGGGGCTGAAGTGATTTAAAGGGGCTCGGTGACGGCTGTGCGTCAGCAGACATTAAACCGTCTTACTCGAGACCCGAGATGGTTTTCCGTGAATAAATCAGCAGATGCTTGAAAGGAAGAGACCAACTGTCTGCTAAATATCCGCCTGGGAAAGATTTGTATGAACAGAATATCCAGATGCGTAGTCGTAGCGCTGCAGCTCACAGTCGACGTAGAAGAGGAAAGTTTCAATAACTGCGGCCTCGACTTGCCCTGACAACAAACGGGGGAAACGGGTTGGACGATGGGAGTCAATTATGTGACAATGATGTCACGGTACTACTGGCTCTGATTAGGTCCATATGTGTTGGGTTCCCATGCTGTGCTCGGCGTCCTGCATCCGACTGACAGCCACAGGAAGTGCAGGTGTCTACGTCAGCGATGGTGAGAAACACATTTTCAGTAAAATCAAGTTCCGTTACCAGATGCGTTGCATAACACCACTTCACAGAAGGAAGAAAATAAAATACCATCTGGCACTGGGATTTTATTGTCTTGTTGTGACAGATAAGTAACGAGTAAACCGCCATCCCGCGTCTGAATCATGACGGAAAAGCATAAGGACTCTGACCGTTTAACACATTTTCTGTGATTTTGAGGTCCATCAAGACCGGCCCGAGTAAATTCCCGGAAGCACGGCATCGACTCTGCAAACACACACAGGCTTGCGACGGTTTTACAAGATGAAGCCGAGGGCAATAAGGCGCATTCTTAGATGTCGTGAGGCCGTGACGGTTGCTGTGTTCCCGGACCGGCAGCTCACTCGCACTTCATAATCAAATTCATAATTCGGTGCTTTATTGCATGTTGGAGGTGGAGCACAAGGTCACGAGGAAGACGTGGACACCCACATTGTCCCACACACAAGCACAGAAAATGACAGTGTATGACATGTGTCACTTCTCCGCCTGCCATCTCTCACTTCATTAAACTGAGGGGGAGGTTGAGCAATGAAACTTTACATTTAATCCAGTCCTCCCTTTCTTATCTTTGCTTGATGTCGTCTTCGTTCTCAGCCTCACCCCCTTCCTCCCACCTCTTGGTGCTTCTGGGAAAAAGTGTGGTTTATCTCCAGCGTTCAACCATCGCTGCATACCACAGAGCTGTAAGTCAGATCCTCCTTATCTCCTTTCAGCACTCATGTCCGTGGGTTCACTTCAGGATGTTGTGATGCACCAGATGCAGCGCTGCGGTCGGCTACATGATCACGAACACGAGTTCAGAGATGCGAGCGTGGGACGGAGAGGAAAATCAGAACATCTTGAGTGATGGCAATCGCCTGGATTTGGCGTACGGAGCTGTGAAATGATCCCTGTGTCCCCGACACGTTTGACGGACAGCTAAACA
This sequence comes from Macroramphosus scolopax, assembly GCA_901007825.1. Taxonomy (NCBI): domain Eukaryota; kingdom Metazoa; phylum Chordata; class Actinopteri; order Syngnathiformes; family Centriscidae; genus Macroramphosus; species Macroramphosus scolopax. The sequence goes on from CAAKHC010015162.1 coordinate 160,218, forward strand.
CCAACAAAGAAGAAAGACGATGGAGCTTCAACCGGTGTTGGATCAGGAACCAGCATACATCTAGCAAAGCTGTTTCATCATTTTATTATTATCTAATTGCATGTTCACGTCTCCCTTAAGAGTGAACAGACCTGACGATTGTCTCCTGAAGGGACGTGCACCTTCCCCTCCGTCAGCGCCACCAGTAACACCGACCGCTGCAGACTAGACTGTGGTTGTGCTGGGCAGCTTCCAGGCTTGAACGCGGTCCTGAAGAAGACAGCACCGCTCCCAGTGGCCCCCTTCAATAAATAAAGGTTAAAGAAGTTCATCCCAAAAACAAACACAGCATGCAGTGCAGAGTTCACATCTAGCAGCAGTCTGGTTCAATCTGTTGAAATATATTCAGTAAGTTTGTAGTGTGATAATGAAAAACAGCTTTTACACTGTTTAACAATGTTGCTTCATTTGTACACACGTTCAAACCCTGGAGGCACCAACCTGCTCATCAGGAGCAGCTATGGGTTAAATGTCTTGCTCAAAGACACTTTAACATAGTCGAGGGAGGAACTGGGGATCAACCAATAACGTCCTTGCTGCAGTGCTGTGACCGGACAGTCAGACCTTTGGTAAATATTTTGCAGGATGACCTCAGAAAGAGGAGTACATTGCATTAGTTCTTCCTGAGCGGCGGTCCCGGGGGAGACGAGTCTGTCTGGTAGCTGTTGTGCCGTTGACTCACAGCCACACAGGCACCTCTTTATCCCCTCTCCGTCCGTGCATCTTCCACCTTCCGTTCCTCCGCCTGCATCCGCTCCTGCCGTCTCACCTCTTCCCTCACGTCACGGCCTCCATGGCTGCTTCCCATCTTCCCTTTTTCCCCTCGGTGCGCACTCCAAATGCACCAGCCTGGGGTGAGTGGCTGCTTCTTATTCCAAGGCAGAGTGATCCCAACTGGGCCACGGCCTAATGAATCATTTCCTCCGAGATACGGTGATAAAATCACTTTCAGAGTTCGGAGAAAGCAATCGATGCAGCATGAAGCTCGTTTGACTCTGTTGTGGAGCGAAGAAACAGATTATATGCACGTGTGCGTACAACTGGTCACACACGCACCATAAACCAACACAGAGAGGAGTCATGGCGTATGCCTCTTGTAGTGCACTTTATTTTAAAGCCATTCAAGAAGCCGCAAACGGGATTAAATGGCTTCAGCCAAATGAACACATGGATATCAGATTTTCAGCCTTCTGTCTTCTGCTGTGATTTCCTTTCCACCAAAACAAACCGGAGCGTGCACGTCATCGTCGGAGCAAACTGCCACCCGCCACATACAGTACGAACACCTCCAGGAAAAGCACAGGCCTTGTTCAGAATGTTCGCTTAACATCCAAGTTTGGCCTCTCCAACCTGACGTTCATGCACAGCCTGTTCTCTGTCACGTACCATCTCCCTCCGGGTTCGCTGGACCTCCCTGCTGCTCAAGCTGTGTGACTTGGCAGTACATACTACTGCACAGAACACACAGCACCCGGGAGGTCACTGAGGGTGTGTGCATGTACTGTATGTAAGGCGGCGGTACAGATGCTGCATGTACTGTGCAGAAGATTGGATGCGTGTGCATGTATGCTAAGCACCATTAAACAGGTGGCTCCACATCGCTGTGCAACCAGACCCCGATCCCCCTCCTCAGAGGAAACAATCCTACAACTCCCAGGTTCCCTCCTGGCTTCTCAGTTTTATGGATCTGCACTGTAATGACATTTGTCTCGGCGTGACCCTTCCACCGTTCATACACTGTATTTGAACTCCCGCTCTCCTAGCTTTGGCTTCCCTTTTGCCCCCTCGAGCTGTTTGCCTTGGCCACTCGCCCACGTCAGTACACATTCTGTCCCCCAGTTACAGTCATTTGGGAGGATTATTTTCCTTCATGCATGTTCAGTATTCCCTCGTTGCTCCTCCGTTCTCCCTCCCTTGTTCTCCCTGTACCCCTCCTTGAAACAAAGGTCTCTGGCAGCCAGGCGAAGGAATGAGCCAGAGAAAGCACATGGAAGGTCTTATCTGTTTCCTCCCAACACTTATCTAAAAGGGATGTCAAAGGCTTATCCAGAAAATTGTGTAAAGTTCTGTGCCCTCTCTCCCACATCAGTGAGACTCGGTCATTTTCGGAAGATACTGCAGAACTATTTGACCACTTCACACGGCATGAAGCAGCTATTTTTTTTAACTTCAGTCAAATTGCCTCATTAGCTTTAAACCCAGTCTCATAGTTCTCCTGCTGGTTCAGCATTCCGATACTCCTAACACGTCCTTCACCTCTCCAGGGATCGACTTCCTCGTCCCGCTCCAGAAACCTCCTACCTACTCAATCAATCAAGGTTCTGTACTCTTCTGGCCGAGCACATTCTCGCGTTGCCATCAAGCTGCTCCTGCGTCTCCGCGTCCAGTGATAAATGTCTTTGGCCTTCGCTTCATTCCATCGGTCCAGCTGGGTCGTTTCCTCGGTGTGAGCGTAACGTTTCCTACGTGTGTTTGAGTTGGCGTGCTGAGCAGCAAGGTCTGCCTACATGTAATTAGCACTCTGACAAATTAACACTCCATGTGCTAAACAAATGTCTGTCTGTTTGCCAATCACAACAGGAGCGAGTTCCCGGAAGCGTGTTCTGTGCAGGAGAGTGCTGACTGGTTACTGTAGCTAGTAAACAAATGGCAGGACAGAACGCTGCAGTAGATGTCAGGCTGGTTTTACACGGGTGAATCACTTAAAACCCTTTTGGTTTCCCTCCATGTTCTCCTGTACTCCATCACTCCCATTAAGCTACTAATTCTTCCGAAATAGGCTAATTCGACACGAGTCTAAATATTGGAGTCTCCGTGTAAATACTGTGAGAAAAATAAACAATCTGTGAGAATAATTCAATTTTGTTGTTGAGACTATTTGCTAGTTTGGCTTTGTTTGTACAATTAAAGCATTAACTCCTAATACGTTGTATATTCTGTGTCTGCAGCTCGAGTTTCAGGTCAGGCTTTGTCGCACACGATATGAAGGGATTCGGCCTCGCGTGCGTCAGACAACGTGATGGAGTGTTTCATAAAAAGCTGAAATCATCACATCATGCCTGGTTTTTAATACGACTGATGGATAATGGTTAACATCATTGTCATGCTATTAAAACCGCTGCGCAACCGCACCAGCTTTATGAGTGGTGACATGGTCATCCACACGGCACCACATCCATTGGCAAAACAGATGCATTGTGGGATGAAAGGGAGGAACTAGCGTTAGTAGTGATGAGCGCTGATGATTGCAACATGTTGAATCGGTCGCATCGTCTCTGGTTTGCTGAGATTTATTCTAATTCGTCCTCTCTGTCCTCACAGTAACAAATCTTAGAGCGGCGGTGATCCCGTCCTCGTCCACATCCTCACTTACTGTGCGTTACAAAGCGAGATCTGTTTAATAGAAGGCTTTGTAGTCATCATCAAACAGTATCAGCAAACTGTTTCCATCAGTCGCGGGTGACTTCTCCCATGCTGCCCTGATGTTTGACCTCCCATTACTCCAATCCTTTACATGCTCTTTGTAGTTGTGGCCAGTTGGCATGTTTTTTTTTCTACCCCGGATCCACCAGTTTGAGACAGGGATGGGGGGAGTACTTCTTCCTTCGCTCCATATGGTGTCAGAGGTGGAGCGGTTTGCACGGAAAGCATTGGAGGCGTGCCCAGGTGTATGAGGGACCCTAAAACTCCTGTGTTAGGGACTCGAGTGGGATGGGAGGAGGACTGTGTGGGTGGGTGTCCTTCCTGAAGCCATGGAGTCACTAAGGTTTGTTTGGGCCGTGTGAACTGAGAGACACCTAATGCTGAGGGGGGTCGGAGGGTTTGTGACTGCGGACGACCTCACACGGAGTCACTTGATCCTTCGCTGTTATATAAAAGATTTAATTTCTTTTACCCATGAAATGATTTGTATGTCAGGCAAAACACACGGGATCCCGTCTCCAAGGTTGTGAGAGGATGAATTATTCATCTGGGGCTCTGGGTTTCTTCTATCCGGTGTTGCTGGGTTTCTGAAAATGATATTGGTTTTTTTGCTCTTAAACGCCAAACTGCGTTCCACCTTACGAGAATTGGATACGAGAACCGAACGATGTCTCACATGCTGCACCAGTGTGACCTCCCATGATTCAACAGGAAACAGCCCGTGGTGTATTGCATGTTAAACTACTCTTTCGTATCATGTAATAAACTGAGGAGTAGGTGTGATGTCGAACCAGATGGGTGCCAGTGGATGCGGACAACGGAATTCCAATTTTTAAATCGCAGGGTCGAACAGTGTTTTCTCAGCTGCTCCACTCAGGAGGATGCAGGCGGTCGTCCCTGTGCGTCCGTGTTTACATGCTCACACCGGACCTATGATGCGGATGGATCCATCCATACACGTCCTTGTCCTTTATAATATCACGGTTGCACTGAAACTTTTATTAGAACGTTATTCACTGCATATGATAATCTGTGCAATTTGTAGACATTAAAAGACTTGAACTGATCATAGGTTCGAGAGTATTAGAAGGCAGAAGTGATGAACCATGGAGGTTGCAGGACGTCCTGATTCCTCTGCAGCCTGTGCAGGAACATAATTTATGGGTTGTTTTTCAATCCTTGTGATGATCCCATTTCCCAGGAGGAATTTAGCTGATATCCTCTAAAATTAGAAAGTCTTGTCATTATTTTGAAAAGGGGGCTGCTCGGGGATTAGTGGTTTGGAGCGGAGTAATAATAAGGCTCGGGTTAAGTCGAGCTGGGGTTACAGCTTGAGCGAGTCAGCGTCGTGTCCCCGCGACTCTCGTGTGCAAGTGGATTTCATATCAACTGTGTTTCTGCACGACAGTGTTTGTTGGTTTTATCCATATCTCCGATGTGTGCTGCAGATATGAGCCGGTTCTGATTCTTAAAGTGCTTTTTTGGACTCATCCTGTCTGTTTTCAAACACTGCAGACACTCACAACCCATGAAATTCTTAATTTCCAACCTAACAGCAATAAATCCCCCCCCCCCATCTCAGAGAACACACATTTCTTCTCAAATTGGCAGGATCCTATCTACACAAACTCTCCAGAGTAAAGTAAATGTCTCTCGGAACCAGAGGGAAAAAGGGCAAAGCAGAGTGTAGCTGTTGGCCGCGGCTCCTGGCAGCTCTCTGGGCCATTGTGATGCAGAGAGACTTGTGCTGCTGAGACGGGACGGGGAGGCTGGAGGGAGCACAATGTCTTATTGTTGCTGGCAGAGGCGAGAGGTGCTGCTACCTTGGAGGCGTACACATCACGGGTCCTGGCAGCCGACCTCGGCAGGGGGTGGGAGTGCGCGTAGGAGGAGTAAAAGAAGGAGAAAGGAAAGGTTTGAGGTGGTATGCTGAGGAGCCGATTGCTGCTGGGGAGTCAGCCAAAGTCCAGAACATGCTTAATGGGTTCTCCTCCGCAATATGATCCCAGTTTGGTGAATTGGAGCAGACACCCCGACTCCTGTCTCTCCTGCTCTGCCTGGGTTTAGCTCTGGATGGAGGGTGTTTGGGGTGAGATGAGTGGTTGTTGATGCTCTCTTTTAGTGTCTCTTAAAGACAAGGATCTGCACTTGCGAGTACTTGAGAGATACAGAACTACAACTGTCCTCATCTTGTCAGGTGTTTCTGGATTGGCAGTTTTTTCATTTCAGTTGTTTCCAATCCTGGTGACGATGCCTTTCAGGGACTCGGCGAGTGTGCCAGCGGGTAAAGTTTCTCTCTGTCACCAGATGATTCACTTTATTTTCCTAAAGTATCCCTTCTCTGGTTTTCTGCTCCCCATCGTGGGACCTTCAGATTAATGGGAGGAAAATTATAATCACTCCTTCATCACTTTATTTTGTTTCAGAATCAAGTCGTTTGTCTTCATCTGAAGGTGTCAGGATCCAATATTTCACTTGGGCAAGAGGTCGACCGAGTGGGTACCGTTTGCACGAACATGTAATTGTGTGTGAAAGCTGAGCTTGCAGCGCCATGTGAGAGGTCCCGCAGCCACTCCGGTTCAGGGAGAGGTGGCTCGCTGCATACGCGTTACCTCATTCTCTGCCTAAAGTGGATTATGTAACCACCTGGAGCTACTGTCCTGATGCAGAGGCCATCCAACGGCGGTTAGGATTCAATGTAAACATGACATATTTCCTCACCCACCCACTCTTAAAGTCCTGGGTTAGCGTCGGGGTAATCAAGTTGAGCAAGTATTTCCAAGTATAGCAGGCGAAGGAGGGAGCTGCGTGCTTCGCAACATGCACCTGAATGTCTCCCCTGCATGTCTGAGGTTCTGGCACAAGCGCAGCTGTCTTACATAAGGCTATGAGATCACCCACCAAAGATTAAACGCTGTAATATGTATTTGCCATCATCGTTTGCGTTGCACGGCTCTACTTCTCACACAAGAGCTGTCTTCAAGTGGTTTGCAGAAGATGTCCTCCCATGACTTTAGCATGTTGGGTTCAGGGTTGTTTTCGGTATAGTCAGTGGATGCGATGTGACTGTATAAACAGTCGGAGCACGATCAGCTTCTGTGTCCTCTCAGATTTTCCCCTAAGTGGATTGAAGCTGGGCTCCTCAGGCCGGAGGAGAGGAACCCCCTGCCAAGTCCTTTAATACTGACAGGCTGAGTAAACGGTGTCTCCGGAACCTTGAGTTAGCCCCGGCATTTCCATAAGCACCCTTCATCCCTACTGTGTTATTCTTTATGATCCACACCTCCTCTCCAGCTCAACTGGTCTTCCAGGACCTCTCTCTCTATCCCGATCCCTCTCAGACGCCTGGTGACAGAGCGGAGTCACACACACACACACACACACACACACACACACACACACACACACACACACACATACACACACACAGACACACACACACACACACACAGACACACACACACATACACACACACACACACACACACACACACAAGGTCCAGCAGATGTATTGTCCTGCAAACCAGCTGATAAAGCGAAGCATGTGACATGCTGCAAACATCTGTTCCCTTCGGATGCCCGGCTTCCTGAGAAGTGTTGGAGTCAGGACTCCAATCAATAGAACTCATGACTCCAATCAAGTAAGTCAACAAGATGGTCACTCAAAACTGATCAGACAATCGTGGACTTTGGGAGAACAGTCACTCTGCAAACACGGTGTAGGTGTCTGCGTTGTGAGTGACAGCCACTGTTCGGATGAAAGGACTCTGTCCCTGTTCGGCTGATTGTCGTGACTTGTTTGTTTGTCAAAGCGTGCCGTGGTTGTAAGTAATTCATCCTGTAATAAAGCAACTTGGCCGACGCTGATGACTTTCTTTTCCCTTCGCAGGGAATTTACAACAAATTCCACAACGAGTAGTAGTGTGTGTGTGTGTGTGTGTGTGTCTAAAAATGGACCGTAAACCATCAATTACATTGCTGCCTCCGAAGGAAGCGCTGTGGTTACTTTCGGTGTTCTTTTAATTTCTATTGTGTGACAGGCTCGGCCCATTAACACCCACATT
>CAAKHC010015163.1:0-12715 GCA_901007825.1 Macroramphosus scolopax
TGAAACACTTTAGCAGATTAGTGTAAGAAGAGACGGAACGGTGTTATCAGTGATTGGAGTTAGTGTTTGTTCTGCTCTTGGAGTGCAAGGCGAGCCTCTGGGAGGACTCACCTGGACAAGGAGGAGCGGGACGGGGGCCGGCCCCTTCGAGCCCGCCCCCTGGGTGTCAGCGGGGCGAAGGCCCAGGACCCAAGGGTGCCATAGCCTCGGTCCTTCGCGACCACTGACCCTGCCCTTTGACCCCTGTGACCCCTCTGTTTCTGCCCGCCTCCCCTCCTGGGACTGCAGACACACAGAGGGGACGGACGGAGCCGGTCAGGTTGCACAGGCACTGATCTGGAGCTACTCTCCACTTTTAAAGCTTCCTCATAATATGAGGGGTGTTTAGTGACCCCAGATTGATGCCTGGGAGCAACTTGTACCTGAAGCAGGCACGGATCAGTGAATCACTGAGGAATTAGGGTGTTAGAAAGTCAAAGGTAAAGGAGTGACACAGGAAGGGATCAAGCAGAGTTCTGACTGACAGGAGGAAATGTAAGAAGTGGATGAGCAGTGTGGAGGCGGAGCAGTACCTGATGGATTTGTACCCTCGGCTGGGCGGCATTATGAAGTCCGGCCTGGAGAACCCAGCGACGCTGCTGGCTCCACCGGAGCTGTGCTGCAGGCTGGAGGCCTTGGACGACAGGGAGCTGATGTCTGCAAGGTCACCAGAGGTCAAGGAGCTGCTGCCTGTGCGGCATGGAGAGATGTCACTGTCCAACACCTGACAGTCCACCACTGGCTCCTCGCTCTCCTGGTAACACGGACACAAAATGATATCTGATGGATTCAAGTCCTCCCAGTTTCTGGGTTCCAGAAGTACAATATAAATAAAGTAAATACCAGTGAACAGATAATCTGCCTATAAGACCTTGGCTGGTACCTCAGTGACTTTGCGCTCCACCTCTTTGCCATCGTCATAATACACGTCTGTGATGATCCGTGTGATTGTCGTCCGCACTTCCTGGATAGTGCGCACGTGTCTTCGGTGGGCGGGGCCTGCATTCCTTCTAAAGGATGGGGTCTCTGGTTCCCCCTTTTGGACAAGATGAAAGTGTGTTAACTCCACTTAAGTTGCAGACATCAGCTGTAATTCTGCATCTGCAAGTCCACCTGATGTCCGTACCCTGCCTGCTGCGGAGCGCAGCTCCGGGGCATCGAAGCTGGTCTGCAGGGACACGGTCCGCTGACGAAGCTGACAGACAAGACACGGAAACGTCTGAATGCTGGCAGATCACTGGTGACCAACTTCAGCATGAACTTTACATCCTCACAATGAAGTTATAAAATAAAAACCTCCCACAGACAAACGTCAAACTTCTAGAGGAAGATGCAGTAAATAAAATGTTTAAGGCCTTTTGAGAAGCAAAGTTCAGCCGGGTTATCTTGATGTGGAAATGCTTCCTGTGTTCAGGTAATTCATGAGGGAGCGACAATTAAACTCACATAATGTTACTCTGCAGCAGCTCGTCACCATTAACCAGTGTTCAATAACCAATCAGGACGAGCATCAAATCTATCCTCTACATTATTAATCAGTCAGGTATTGGTAGGTAGTTAATGATGGCCGACAAACCTTGTTAGGTGGACTGGAGGTGATGGTGCTGTCGAAGGTCGGCTGGGACGCCGCCTGCCGCCGTGCGTCTTTACTGTTCATGGTGGGCGGCTCCGGGGGCCCCCGCCTCTCCTCAGGCTGCTCGGCCAGGGCGGAGGGATCTGTTGGGGTCTCGTTCTGCTCTGAAGGTTCTGGTTGGCTGTTGGGGAGGCTGTTGCATCCCAGCGACAGAGACTGGGAGCTCTTCTGTGACGAGGAGAACAGCTCCCCCCTGCAGAGGAGGACAGATGTGATGCTGCAGGACGTCTGGCAGAGAACCAACAGATGTGCAAGGACGAGTAAACACTAGAAAACTAAATGTATTGTAGAGCTGAGAGTGAGGAACCTTCAATTTCTGTATTTGCCACACAGAACACAAACATAAAGCAGAACTTCGGTATGTTTGGACCTGGCTATAATTCCCCCGTGTTTTGGGTCATATTCAATCATAGGGAGCATCTCTTTAATTTAATCTGTCCATTATTAACAAAGTATGCTTCACCTGAAGATCGCTCCAACAACTGCTAGCTCTTACACTTTTATTCTATACTCCCATACAACCAAGACAGATGTCTTAATCTAAGGTAAGAAACATCTGGATTTAACAAAGAATTCAACTACATGATACACTGCTGAAGCTGGAGGACAAAACTTCACCTTACATGTCCCGAGAGAATACGCACATGGTGCAAAAAATAACCATCATCCCACCTCCAGACTATGAAAGTAGGTCACACACACACACACACACACACACACAAACACACACACACACACACACACACACACACCTCATCCCCTTCTTGGAGCTGTTCAATGGCTGCTTGATGAATGAGAAGAAGGAGGGTGGTTGCAAAAGCGCCAAGTGATAATGTGGTGTCATCAGTTACCTTGACAACCGCAGCCTGTGCATCGAACATGTTAATTATGATTTTTTTTTTTTGGCCAGGAAATTAGCCGAGGCTTGTTCCCTGTTCTTGGCCGGGTCTGTGTAGCTCGAGCTTTTTGCCTCCATCACTCGCTGCTGACTTCAACAACAAGACAGAGAATATAATATGCAAATCTCTACAGCACTCTGCTTCAAGCTTTTCCTCGGCAATTAATAGGTAGGATGCATAAAATCAATGTTCTCCTGGACAAACATGCACAGAGCTTCGGCATTTAAGCTGCAGGAGGCATGTTGGTTTTGTAACAGAGTGGCATGTCACCGGAAAATAACAGATCACATAAGTGACCTCACAGGTCAGCATGATGGTGCCTGTCAGTGTTCTATTCAGTGCTGTGATTTCAGTGCAACCTTTGCCCTGATTTTTATTGAAAAATACTGTAATTCTAATTATACCTTTTAGGTAATGCAGCCTGTCACCGCCTTACGATTTTAGCTGTCAGCTGAGAAAATATCCACGTCGAATTTCCCCCAAATTTAAATACAGGTTGCACAATCTGCAGATTCCCAGGTTCTTTAGTGTCCTCCCCGGGGGGGTAAACCCTGTTAACCTCACATCATGTTTCCAGTAGGTGTCTCACTCTGCTTTCTGGCATAAATAATTCACAATGACACGATATCATCAACCGTCAGAAATCCATCCTCAAAAGGAACTGCAGGCAGCCTGGAAGATGAGAGGTTAAAGAGTCAGGACTCTTCCCGGCTGCCTTCAAGTTATCGGCCGTCTTCACGCAGATGCATATTTCATACCGAATCTGTCGGGTTCACTGGAAAGGGCTGCGCTGACCTGAGTTCAGCAGAAACCCCGTGGAGGAAGCGCAGATGGAGAAGCTACATGTTGGTCTCTGCAGAAACAGCCAGAGGAGTTGGCACACAACTAGCCGACCGCTTGCCAGCTGTTCCTTTACTGACTCTTTATTCCACACTGTTATAAACATATCAAATATACAACAGGAGCATATTGAATGTGATTACTGTAAATGAAACACAGAAAGTTCCTGCAAGGGCTTTGTAACAGTATTAACTCACTAAACATGCGATCAATGACCTGCTGAAGATTTCAGCATCGAACAGTCATTTAAAACAAACACGTGGTTTCAGTTGTCATCATAAACATTTACAGCGATCATGAATAAACGATGGTCAGACATTCACATGGTCAAAGGCTCGAAATGGGGAAATCTTGCTTCATTAATTGATTGAATCAAAACACCAGAGCAGCATGCAACTGGAAACCTTCTACTGAGGAGACCGTTCATGTTCAGCTGAAACATTAGTGGTGTCAGTTTACTGCAGGACGTCACTTAAAGGTGCAATTTGTAGCTTCGTATTTTACACTCCAAACCAATAGGTGGCAGCGTGTCATCGGAAAATCGTGGCATCCACGCAGATTGTAAGAAACAAGGAACTGCTTTGCACGAGTCGGAGGGCCTTCAGTTCGCTGCAGAACGTGTCTGGTTTCGGCTCTCTCATGCCACCACAATTCATAATTCGTGGATTCGGGACTCGCATTTGAGAAATACCTCTTAACTCTTAATGCTGAGGCTTCATTCTTTCACAATGTTGCACGTATTTCCTTTAGATTTATAACTGATATATTTGAGCAGCGAGCAGGCGACATCAGTCAGTCGTCTTGTGTCTCTTTACATCAGCATCTCTTACAGGAAAGTGCAACAGTTGATGTCTCATCATCAGTGGAAGATTTTTACAGAATCCAGGTTTAGATCATCACAAACAGAAAAGCCTGGGAAGAAAAACACTCAACAGAGCAAAATTAGAGCATGTGGAGGAGGAAGATGTGGCCGAGCAGATATGATTCAGAGGGGGCAGCGTGATGTGAGGTACTGCTCGGAGAAATGAACCTTTAATGATCCCCTTGGGGATTCAGTCCGACGGACAGCGGAGGATGAGGAGGGACTCTACAGCTCCAGGTCGACGAGGGAAGGTCAAACACTCACGCAGATGACAACACGGCATTAGTGGACACCTGATTTGTTTTCTCTGGTGTTTTTCGACCCTCGTCCTCCCACACTGGACAGGAAATCAGTAAGATTTCCCTGAAGGGTTTTCGGCACTCATGTTGCTGATTGTAGCAAGTGTGGGAAAATTAAGCTGCAAGACAGGATTCAAGATACAGATGATGAGATGGAGATCGTGCCTGTCAGTCAGCATCACCCCCCCCCCCCCCCCCCCCCCCCCCCCCCCCTGCATGCAGACAAGATGCTTCTCATTCAGTATGTATTAAAACTGGTTTTAAACGTTGTAATTTTCCTTGTGTATCATGGAATACTGTACAGCCAGTTTGCACACATTTGTATTACATAAATTGGAGGAACATAAACTTCATTTAGATAAAATAAACCGCACTTAACATAATTAAAAAGATTCCTGTACCTACCTAAACTTAATATCACCATGTTGGCCACTAGGGGAGCAGCAGAGCACGGAGTCAATACAACACTGACATCTTATCACCGGCAGGTTAACAACGTCAACATACTCACTTTCCTTTCAGCTCTTCTGAGATGTCATCCGTCACAGGAAATGATGAAAGATGACGAAGATGGAAGTATGAATTATGACATTCCAGGGGTTCGTTCACAACAAAACACCTGTAGCTGAGGTGGGGTCAGGTTGTACGATGACTCATCACCTCACAATGTTCTTTATAGGTGAGACTCTGAGGTAGAGACTTACTCCAGAGACTTACTGGAACCCTCCGTTCCCCACAGGAACGTCTAATAACTCTGAAATCAAGAGGGAGATTTCAGTTGCCGTGGTTTTCTCGGGCAGACGCTGTGCAGTTCACAGTTTGATAGTAAGGGAAACTTTCCGCAGCACCGCCTCCAACACTCATCGCTATAGTAACATGTATGAACGGATGAGCGTCATGACCGCAGAATGTAGGTCAAGGCAAAGATGGCGTCCTGCTGCAAGGTATCACGCTCAGGCATCAGAGAGGAATGTTTGTCATAAAGTTTCAGCGTCATTTCTATATTCTAATTTAAAACCTGCTGCAGCTGGATGCACATCTGTGTCAGCAGTGAAGAAAATGAACCCTCCAATCCTCTCATTTTCTCCTCTTTTTCCATCATGTTCATCCTTGACATCACTTCCTCCGGGGGGGGGGGGGGGGGGGGGGGGGGGGGGGGCAGCGCTGCTCTCAGTGGTGGACCTGCCAGACCTCTGTAGAGTCAACAGACTTGGGATGAGTCAAAGTGTCCTCTGGGCAGCGGGAGTGCGTCACTCATGCACATGCACATGAGCAAACACACAGACGCACGCACAACACATGTCCGACCCGTGTGCAGAGGTGGCGATGCAGAAACAGATGCAACTCCAAAATGTCGGCTGCTTTTGTCGTGAAAAATGTGTCCTGTAGATTTCAGAGGATTTTATGTGACAATGTACCTGAAGAGCAGGATGAAGACGCCCACTGAAGTCATGTGACTCCTGGGAGCAGCTGCAGAGGAAGAGGAAGACTGTTGTAAACCCTTTGAACACAATGACATGTTGGAAATACTAACAGAACACGCAGGTAGAGGAACAAGAAACAATCCTGTTTTAAAGGGACATTTCAAAGACTTTATATATAAAGGTCCTTGTCCGGAGAGAACAAACCAGGTGATGTAATAGTGACGTCATCGAAGTTCTGTTTGCACACAGGATAAAACGTGGGTCATGACGGTGTATGAGAGAGAGCAGAGCAGAGCATCCATCCATCCGTCCGTCCGTCCGTCCGTCCGTCCGTCCGTCCGTCCGTCCGTCCGTCCGTCCGTCCATCCGTCCATCCATCCATCCATCCATCCATCCATCCATCCATCCATCCATCCATCCACATCCAAACCCCCTCAGGGATCCAAACCCCCTCAGCTGACTGCTCCTGACTGGAAGGAGCAGCAGGTAGCATGGAGTTCAGATCTGAGGTCAGCGCTCCTCCCATCAGTAGCAGGACATGGACGATTCGGGTGAAGCCATCAGGAAACAAGATGCTAATCAGTTGCATGCTGTCACACAAACCTGGACAATTCATGATGTACAAGGTTGGTTCAAAGAACCCAAGAGAAAATCCAACATCTGACGCTGTGCTCTTCAATCACATTCCTGCAGCTGCAACATTAAACCCAAAGATTTTACCTCTAAAAACTGCAGAGCTTTACAGCCTCAATACCAACAACACTGCATACGTCAGGATTATGTCGTATTCCCACATGCACCCCGACGCTTCGTCACGCACGTTCCCGCTTGCAGAGACTCAAACTCACTTAGTGAGACATTTGCCGTCAACCCTCCGTCTAAGAGGAAGGAAGAGAAACAACATCTGCAGGCGTTGACCTGGGTTAAGTCGTGTTATGATGTGTTGTACACGTGTCCAGTCATCCAAGAAAAAGAAAGAGGGAGGAGAGTGTCTCTGCAGCCGTCACGCTACCAAACAGCAAAACACGACCATATGGCGGCACATCTCCATATGTCCTGCTACGGTTTACATGAGGTGAAACCGTGTGAGGAGTAAACAGGCTGCTCACACACACATGAGCAGTGACAGTGTGAATAAGTGGGGCGTTGGGTTGGGGGCCCAGAGGTGTGTGTGTGCGTGCATGCATGCATGTGTATGTGTGTGTGTGTGTGTGTGTGTGTGTGTGTGGCAGATGCCACCGAGGTGCCCTTCAGCCACACAGTTCACCCGCAGTAGCTGTGGTTGTTCCGGAGGATACAGAAGATCGCAGGTGTGATGCTGCGTCTGTGTGAGGAAGAACAACACCTCCTCATCAAATTAATGTCATGAAACGGTTCAACTAGAAACGGGGTCAAACCCCCTTCAGGTCGCCTGAAGCTTTTAGTTTAGTTTCCCATCGAGGTGTCACAGCGGCGGCGGTGAGGCAGCAACGTGCAGATCACAAGGCCGGCAGGAACAGCTGAGGTGTTTATTGAAGAAGATGAAGACTCAACGCAGGCGTGGAGGTGGGCAGGTCAGGAACAGGAAGCGGGTCAGGTGGAAGGAACAACAGCAGAAAGACTACGACCTGTACGTTCACCTTATTTCCCACGACGGATGAAAAGGAACCGACGATGTTTACTTTGATAGATTGATTTCATGAGTAACTGGTGAAATGGAAAGTTGCAATCTCAGAGGTGGGAGGGCGTCGACGTTACTGCCAGCTGAAGAGGAAAAGAAGAAGACGGAGACTGAGCTTCCTTCTCAGGGTTTTATCTCTTAAATCAGATGCCTGCTGCTACCGAACACGACACTGTTAGAGTGAATCAAAGCAGTAGAATCACCATCCTCTCCTCCCGGCCGCCACACGGCTCTGCCGCTGCCCTCGGCGTCTGATGCTGACATACAAACCGTGTCTGTATGAGACGTAGCATTAACTCCTGTCACGTCATTGTGAGATACTCAGAGCCACTGCTGCAGCTCCATGCACGACCCTGCACGCTGCAACATCTGGCGTCGTACTGAAGCGATCGGGTTGAAGCCCTGCTGGGTCTCCTTGTGCGTCAGCATGAGACGTCACAGGATGGAAATGTGTTCATGTAACTGATGCACGACAGTAGATATTCTAACTAGAAGCTAACATTTAATGTTGTACATTCCATGTTCTACCTCTGCTCTGTCACGCGGAGCAACACGGAGCCGGTGAGCAACACGAGTGGACACCGCGTGAATTAAAGGATCTCAACCTTGAATCCTGAACCAAACACGGGTCCCGCTAATGGGTTCCCTGACAAGCAGCCTCCTCCACTACAGCCTCATAAAAGCTTCATTGTTCCCATACAGTAGCACATAATGAAGTCACACTAATAGAGGCGCTCACCTCGCCGCGCACCGCCACGCTTTTGTAACGTTCAGGCTGCGTCGCCGGTGAAGTGACCTGTAAAGGAGGCTGCATTCGGTCAACGACAAAGGCTGTTGTATTTGAGTATTTCACTTCTATCAGACTGAAGAGTCGTCATGAGACGGCAGAATCACTGATCAAAGAACAGAAGGGATCCGATGAGAGCAGCAGCGGCAGGATTTATGTGCTCACACATTTTGGCCTTGAGATTCGTCTGAGGCAGGTCGACATTAACGCTGACCAGGACACCGACAGGCTGCCCGGACCGAGTCACGGATGGTTTTGTGGAGAGAATCGGAGGAAAGCTGCCTGCTCATTTTATGATTCTACATTTTATTCACAGGAACATTGTAGCCTGGATTAGCAGCTAGCCAGTAGCCTGGATTAGCAGCTAGCCAGTAGCCTGGATCAGCAGCTAGCCAGTAGCCTGGATGAGCAGCTAGCCAGTAGCCTGGATTAGCAGCTAGCCAGTAGCCTGGATTAGCAGCTAGCCAGTAGCCTGGATTAGCAGCTAGCCAGTAGCCTGGATGAGCAGCTAGCCAGTAGCCTGGATTAGCAGCTAGCCAGCATCCACATGAAGCGGCAGGCTGAGGACGGACGTTCACCAGGTTGTCCGATGTGCCGAGGAAGACGTGGACGAGAGGTACAAAGCGGTACTACAAAACAGGAGCTGTTTGGAGACTTACATATAGCACCTTTAATCTTTAAAGAGACAGAAAACAGTTTTACCTTCAGGCGCTTCAAATTTTCTTTACTTATTAAATAAAAACAGGATTTTATAATCATTTCAATATGAGGCCTCGATTACAAGCTGTTATAAAAGGTTGATATTACTCATTTATTTATTAATCAGCTTGTGCACTGGAACAACGCTTCACTTCAAGTTCTTACTTGATAATCCCAGAACGTTGTGTCACCGTGTTGTGGTGAAACGTTCCCTCGCAGGAACATCTTCCTTTAAAATATTCAGCTTCAGCACTTCTCTCTCGATACACTTTACCGATATATAAATATTTGTCTTGAACACCTTTGTCTGACCTTTAGTTCTGATGACATCATCACTGTCAGCCTGTCAACACTCAGTAAATTCTAATAACCTCGTCAGTCACAAACCAACACACGAGTTTTCTGAAAAGTAATTCTTTTATTAATATTTTACAATCCTTTATTTATTTAGTGTCGCTGTTCCATACTGCCATGACGACAACAAACAAACAAAAAACAAAAGGAGGTTTGAAGAACAACCTCTCATCATTTCCACTCGTGGAAAAAAGTAAACAAAGAGTTTAAAAGCAGGACTATCAGTCAGGTGACAGAAGACGCGCCACGCTGCCGCCGGCTGGTCGTCAACACAGGACAGGGTTCCCTCGTTCTCCTCAGAGCTTTGAATGACTTCTCCGAAAAACAGACAAACTAACCCAACTGAATGCAACAAATCATAAAAAAAAGAAAAGAAAGATGTTTCTTCCAGGTGCTGCTCCAAACATTGGAGGATAATATTCAGTTTTCTTCCGTGAAATGAAAAAGGGACAAAGTGGAGAGTTCACCCACCCCCAAATGGAGATTTTGGTTCATGAAGATTATCGAGTTGGAGCTGCTGGCGGATTGAAGTTCCTCACAAAATGATCTATCAAATACTTCCTGAGAAACAAAGGGAACGTCTACCTGGCATGAGAGGAGGACGAGGAGAGGAAGAGGATCCTAATCTTTGGGTTGTAAAACAAAAGAAAGTAAATCTGCTGGATGTTGGCCGCTGACTTCAGGGGAGATGGTTGATGGTTGGGCAGTGTGTGTGTGTGTGTGTGTGTGTGTGTGTGAACGTGGAGCAGAGAGCTGGAGGATAGAGGAGAGGTGGGAAGCCGTGCTGGTGTTTGTGCTGTTCAGCACAGAGAGGAGGAGGAGGAGGAGGAGGAGGAGGAAGGCTGGTGAAAGAATAACTGACTGTCCATCCAGCTGCCGGTACAAACACCGACACCCACGACGGCTCATTAACGCTTCACCCAAATTACACCAACACACTGATTTGATTGACCCCGCGTGGCGTCCAGTCAGAGAGATTTAAAGATGATGATGATGATGATGTTATTTTCACCAGTTAATAAATAGAGAATCATTTCATGTGTCTCTCCGTTACATCACTGACGTGGACGTCACAGCGTCCCGACATCCAAACAAGGACAAACACGGTGGGACAAACATAACGGAATCTCGTCTTTCATGGCAGTAAGATATTAAAGGAGCAGTCCGCACATTTCTTTTGCCTCCAGATTACAACGAGTTGACGCTTAAATTCAAAGAAACTGAGACACATCTGGAAGCCGAAGTATCGAATCCCTCGAGGAATGTTTGTCTTTAACTCCGATTCGAGGCCCGCGAGGCTAAAAGAAGGCAGCTACTCTGATCACCTCAGCGGCTGTGTGGTCGCTCTCCTCCACCTCGGCTGGGTGGAGGTGGGCAGGGCAGGAAAAACAAAAAAAGGTATTTTTAACGCTGGTGGATTCTCAAAAATGAAATCTGCCACTTTCACCACTTCACGAACCAAACAGAAGCCTTGAAAAGACAGTTAAGTGTGAATAAAGAGGCCTGAAGCGGAGGCCAAGCTGCCACCCACACCGCCCTGCTGATCGCTGGTGTGTGTTTGTTGCTACGTCCTGGTGGAGCTGCACGGCGGTCGATGGCAGTCAGGGTGGGTCCAGGCAGTTTAACTGGTCAGAGGGTCACTAGGAGCTCTTCCAGTAACACTTCAGGTGAACTACACCTCCATGCAGTCTACAAGTAGGGGGCGGAGCCTGTACTGTTTTTCGGATTATTTAACGGGCCAGCAGATGCAAATTTTAATAACCAACGTGAGAGCGTGACACGACTGGACGAAACACATTATAGTCTGGATGTTAACTGCTCAAAGTCTTTTCTGTTTTAAAGGGAATTCTAGTTGAGGAAAAGAATATAAACGAGTGTTGCAGATGGAAAACAAAAAGGCCTGGTGATGAAGGAGGAGGAGGAGGGTGAAGCAGTGGGAGGAGTTATCACAGCTGGGGTGAAGACGGCAGGATTCGAGGGAGGAAGTGGTTTTTGCTACCCGCCCTCCCCTTCAGCCCAAAACTACCCCCACCGTGCTCGAGGTCAAACCCGGGAAAGTCAACAGAAGGACAATCCGCCGCCGTCGTGTTCTTTGTCTCTTGCTTCCTCTCGGCTGTCCGGTTGGCTGTCAGTCTGCGCGCCGCGCCGCAGTCACTGGAGGTCCCGGTCTTCCAGGTACCGGTACTCAAACGTGAAACCTTCCTTCTTCCTCTGGCCCCATTTCTCGTAGTCAAAGTAAATGTAAGTTCCCTGAGAAGAAACGGGACACAAGAGGTTTTAAAAATCAATCCAACACCATGACGACAGGCTGTGCACCTCCCTGGACAAGTTCCTGACCTGCTCAAACTCATCAGTGATGGTCTTGGGCTCCTCGTGCCTCTGAAACCACATCATGTACTTTGTGTGGAACCTCCATGACTGCTTCTTGAGGGCTTTGGCTGCCAGATACTGGGCCTTAGTGCCCTGCGGAGGGCAGGAGATGGAGAGAGGAGAGTTTCATCAGAAGTAAAACACGCTGACAAATACAGTTTGAATCAACTAACTGCTGTGTTTCACATGTTTTACAATTCTGCTTCAGTTTTCTCTTCACAACATCAACATGTGACCATCAAATCATCTTCGTTCTCTTTTTAAATGTCACGTATGTTGAAGAAACTAAAAGCTAGCTGAGAGTGACATCGCTTCTACGAGACCCAGCGTACCTCCAGGTAGTAAAAGATGAAGAAGAGGGTCTCTGTGGAAAGCCTCTGGTAGAACTCTACAGTGTCGGAGTGGGGCGGTGGCACCTGGTGGTGGAAAGGCAGGGTGGGACACGGGTTCCTCATCAGGTACTGCCTGTGACAGGGAGGGAGGTGTGTTATCATCCGAAATCAGCTGATACTCAGAAACATTCATGTCGCTTTAATGTTTCGGGTGGTTGCTTAGCAACAGAGAGGGATAAATGTAGCATGAGAGACCGCTCACCTGATCCGCTCTGAGTCGGACGGGTGGGGCATGTGCGTCCACACTGCCTCCTCCATGGCCTGTTGGTAGAGCTGGTCTTTGGACAGGGGAACCGGCCCCAGGGGGCACACTCCCAAAGATGGCGGGATGCTGACCTCTGACAGGGAGGGCAGAGGGGCTGACGGAGGGCCCGAGGGGGCCGTGCTAGGGAAGATGTCTGCAAGGACACAAGAGAGAGGGGGGAGGAGGGGAGATATCAAGGGGGGGTGAAGACCG